>OMKL01066081.1:6050-17220 GCA_900302295.1 Parasudis fraserbrunneri | reverse complement strand
CTGTCTCAGCCTCCATCCATCTCTCTCTCTCTCCCTTGGTCTATCTCTCCTTCCCTCCATCTCTCTCTCTCCCTCTCCATCTCTCTCTCCCTCCATCTCTCTCTCCATCTCCATCTCTTTCTCTCTCCATATCTCTCTCTCTCTCCATCTCTCTCTCTCTCTCTCTCTCTCTCTCTCGTGGTAATAGCTATGTGTTATTGCTGTGGGTCTCGCTCGTCTGCCTCCTCTCTGAAAGTCGGATCTGTGTGTAGCCACCGCGGCGGATCGTTGGGAAATTTAATTACCCGTCTGAAAGCTCTTTCAATCAGACAGATTACCCGCTCTGTGTGTGTGTGTGTGTGTGTGTGCGCGCGCACGTGAGAGTATGTGCGTGCGTGCGTGTGTGTGTTTGTACATGGGTGTATGCGTGTTTTGTACAAGTGTGTGCTCACTTACCAGCATGTGTGTGTTTTACTCAGGTTGCCAACGGAGCACGAGTCCAGGGATTTGGAAAAGGTAGCAAGATGGAGGAAAACACACTTTTGTAAAAGTGTATTTTTTTTCTCTCACTAGTGAGAGCAAGATTAATAGGCTGTGTGTTTGATCGATTCCCTTCACACAGAGACAGATTTGCTACAAAGTAAACCGAGAAGAAAACTCACTCTCTGATATTCTAACCCCAGACCCTGTTTTATTTAATAATGCGACTGTAAACTGACAAAACGTTCCCATTAGATCCTGGAAACCGATCTCGGGCAAATAAAACTAAGCAGCGCTAAACACGCTGACAGGGATGGCTGGAAAATCTAGCACAAATCAATCCTCTATTGAGTGTGTTCGAGCTTGGACAGATTTTTTATACTGTGACTTTGTTCGGTACTGTATACATCCTCAGCTTGAACCTGAGCCAAGCTAACATCAAAGGGGAAGCCGTCTATATCTGAGACAAGTGGTTCCCAAATGTTTTGGGACACTGTACTCCATTTTTTAGCTGACGAGCACACACTTCCATCTGTATGGATTGACCATCATTTTCTTTGGTTTTAACTGGACTGGTGAAGTTTTGCATATCGTCACCTTCTTAAACTAATCGCCTAAGTCACTTATTCAAGTTTTTTTTAGAAAACACAAAAAACTTAACCAAATTCAGAATATAGTGTTTTTAGGCAAAAAAACAATTTTCCTCAAACCTGACTTAGGCAATTATTTTAAGAAGGTGACGGTGATTTTTATAGAGGTCACTTTAATTAAGGATTAAGGATTCTAGCTCATTATGTCTGTACAATCATAATGAAACTCGGTTCAAATTATTAGTATTCTCCAAAAACTGTATGAAGCCATTGTCAACTCAACTGATAAATCTGAATCTAACTGACTCCATGTGACCCACTGTCTCTTCGGTGATATTGGCAGACATGACTGTCTTTCAGAGGCTGTAGTGGGCTCAGTTTTAAAGCTAGAGTGAAGATACTGGTATCACATTAAACTAGAGACCTTGGGAAATCTGTAGATAGCATAAATCATGCTAGCTTACTGGTAAAGGGGCTAAAGTTAAGCAAAATGTTGTGGTGAAGAATGCATGCCCATTTTCACCTCAAGGTGTCTTAATAACAATGGGCTCAATGGAACCGCAACAGTCTCACATTTATAGCCATGTCCAATTTATGCTAGTCCCATGGAGGGTCAAAACCATGACGTTTTCTGCATGCAGTACAAATATGTTATTTTCGCCCATTTAAAAATGGTGTATTTGCCTATTTCTGCATACTGTGGTCCCTAAACTTCTTGGACCTGCATAAATTGTATGACTGTAAAGCTGTGACTGTGTGGATCCAATGAGCCCAACTGCATTCATTTGTGATTAAGGTTGCAAAATGTCAGGAATATTCAAAGGTGGAAACTTCCCATGGGAATTAACGGGAATATATTTGGGAATTTATGGGAATATATTTGGGAATTAATGTGAATATATTTGGGAATTAATGGGAATGAAATGGAAATATAAGGGTTATTTTAACAGGCTATTTTACCATGTCATATGCAGATAGAAAAATAAATCTTTTACCATATCATAAGCACTAAATTAAAAATAAACATTTTACTTATGGGTTGAACTTTAAAGGGACACTTTACCAAAAAACAATGCTGATTTATTTAGCACATAATCTCACACATAATATGTACCAAAACTGTTAACATCACTGATGACATCACTGGAGGACATAGGAGGACATAGCATGCAGAGGATGTATGGCTTGCTGAGGTATATTGACAATAAGGGGGGATTTCTGAGCCATGTTTGGTGTTCTTCAAGGTCTTTGTGTCTTAATGTGGTAGTTCTGAGGGATTTTTGACCATTTTTATTAATTCTTGAGTGTTTTTTTTTTTTTTTACATTTTGCACCAAATCTATGTAACGGTGTAATGGTATCAACTCAAAACTAAAAATAAACTAAAAATAATTGAGCTTGGGAATGGCCTATGCTTCAATCATACTGTTCCAAGCCCTTATACACTCTAAACTTTCACAATTTGAATAGGTACAAAATCAAAACATAATCTTTATTACAGATTTATGACTAGACTTTTTTTTATGCTAAGCTGCATCTCAAATTAATCTCCAGGTTCCCAGCATTCAGATGATGTATAACACTATGTGACATATACTGCTGACCTTGTATCTCCCCTTCAAGGGGAAAAAAAGCACACATGCATGCTACATGAGCAAGTGTTCATCAAAACATGGTTTAGTTATGAATGATGAAACCCAAACCCAATAGCTTATGACTAAAAGATGGATAAGCACTATTTCTTTGATGCTTGGCAAGGACATCAAATCCTTTTTTTAAAGCATGCGAGAAATGTGTCCCAAATTTGTGGGATGCAGTAGAAATTCCTCAGAAACACAATGTAGACACAATGTTGAACGAGGACACACCGTGTCATAGATGCATAGCATTCTCACAGGGATTGTACTGGTGAGATTGCACTAATTGTTGATTGATTGATTGATTGATTGATTAATTGTACTAATAGGGATCAAAGTAAACAATAAACTGGTCTTACACAAGTGTCATGCTTGTGAGACCCCACTTGGGGCAGAGTGGCTATATGTGCATGAGTGAGTGAGTGAGTGAGTGAGTGAGTGAGTGACATTGCCAGTCTGTGAGGTGCTTTGCATCTAAAAACAATGGTAATCAAGGAATGACATATCTCCTCTCTGTATTGTCTGCCTTGTTTGTTGTTTGAGTGCTGCTTTTAGTCTCTGTGTTGCTTTAATAACTCACACCTGCATGCAGTTCAGAGATGAGGTCGGTTCATGTGCAATGTTGCAGAGTGTTTTTAAATACTGGTTGTTCAATACTGCTCGTTTGGATTGTCCAAAAAATCCCCCCAACACATGCCAGTACAGCAGCAATCTGCACAGCTGGTTTACATGTCTCAGTGGTCTAAGACTATCACTGAGATCAAAATGTTTCTCAACACAAAGTGGTGGGAATCTGAACCTATTTTGGACGAGACTTGATGCATATTTTGAAGAACCAGTACAATGAAAATTGTGTTTTTCAATCTCACTGCTTTTTTTTCAGGGGGTATGTTGATGTAACATTACCCAAAATGTTAGAACTGTTGTTGTTGTTGTTGTTGTTGTTGTTGTTGTGAAAATGATGACTAAAGCCCTTTGATCTCTATCCCCCTGGATATCAACAAAATTAAGCCATTTCAGATATCCAATCTACTTCCTGAACAATATTACATAATGTACTCTGGTTACCTGATTGGCCCATCAGTCAGTCTGTCAGTTTTCAGTAGTTGTAAGGGATATCATCTAGCTAGCCCACAAACAAGTAATTAAACTAGTTTTCTACAATTTAGTTAATTTTAGTTGTTCAAAAACATCCACAGCAACTGTGGCAATTTATTTATCACCTGCTAATAGATCTATGTCTACTAATGGTGGACATTCATAAAGTTGCCGAGATGTCATTTATGTTTGGTTTCTCCAAGAGTACAATGTTGTGCAACGCGCACAGTGCGCTGTTCTTCCGTGGTCAGAGGCAGCCTGCTGTAATGCGTATATGTTCTAACCACTACCCTCCTGTCTTTGGGCTAAACCATACCAAAGTACCAGAGGGAAACATACAAATCTTGGATCAAGCATCTAAAAGCTGCCAATGCAGAAATGCTGATGTTAGGATGTTGCTAGCTAGCTGGTTAAGTTGCACTAACGTTGGTTGGTTTGGACGCTAATAGCTGGAAGGAATCCACATTACAGCTGGCTGCCTCTGACTGCAGAAGAGCAACGCTCTTTGCACGTTGTGCAACGTTGCACACTTAAATGACGTCTTGGCAGCTTTATGAATGTCCGCCATTGTATCCCCAGATTTGAATCTTCCTTCTCCTATCAGTACACCTCTTAGACTGTTCCATGATGTGTTCCTGGGGCTACACATACCCCAGTTTGGGAATAGTTGTAATAATACACTGCAGTGTAGGCCAATAAACTCTCAAAGGAACCCAGGTTCAGGAACAGAGGAGGGAATGGGTGAGAGGATAATCAAACGACAGTGCTAAAGTATAAGTGGAGTATGAGTGTTCAACTGTGGCGGCTGGTGACTCAAAATGTTGAGGAGGACAAGGTCAAGTAAATTTCACTGTAAAGGGATATGAAATAGGAACAATTAGGGAATGCATTTGGAAAGATATTAATAACTTTATTATCCTACAAGGGAAATTGTAACATTGTTGGCACAACTATAGCCTACATTAATGAAATAGCATAAACATTTTATATATGGATAGGCTAGATAAAAAAAAATATTTCACATACTGTATCTTCACTGGTATATACAGATAATCAGTATATGTAAATGTAGATCATATTTCTATAACAAACATAATTAGGCTGCATACAGATGTCAGACAGTAAAGGTTATGTAGCCTACATAAGGAGCAAGTGTGTACTATCTCTACTTAGCCTGCATATCATCAAGGACTGCTACTATTATCTGGGGAAAAATAGGAAAACACACACACACACACACACACACACACACACACTGTCACCTACTCAAGTGAGGGAATGCATTTAAAAATAGCATAGCATATAGCATTAGCTATTAGCTAAGTTCTATAAACCATGCTTACTTGCTAGTGCAAGGGCAGCTGACAGGAGACACCCGCAAGTGGATAACTGTCAGTGTTGCCAGATGGGAAATGTGAAAGTATCGTACCAGAGGCTTAATATTATTGTATTTTGAGGAAAATCATTAATTAAAGTCATAACAAAGAGAAATAATCCAAAAATATAATGTGTAATAAGGTTACAGTCATTACACAAATGTGTAAACAACCACAGGTAGGAAGTCAAATTACTTTGTCCTTCAGCAAAGGGGACATGAATAAGACTTCACATGACTCATGTTCATCATCATAACAAGCATGATTGGCTGAACACAGACGTGGGATCCATATTTTACTATACTGATTGTGTCAGGAAATTAATTAAAATGAGATAGCCTAGACTGATTACAACGACTAAATTGTCACAAAATTATCAAATTATGGGACTTTTGGCATTATTGTTCGTACATCATGCAGAGGGCTAAACTATCGTACAGATGCGATAATTATCGTACATCTGGCAACGCTGATAACTGTGCATGCCGACCTGAACATATTTTGTCAAAACTATCCCTGCATGGTGATTGGCTGTATAGCATGTCATTCGGTAAGGGAGGACGTCCTCCCTTGAAGCAACATATTATGTGTTTTAGCCGATCACAGATTGTCAGGTAAAAAAATGAAATACATTGAATGCAGCCCCCATGCAGTGGTTTCAGCCGCCCCCTGGGAGGAGCTACCTCCCCTGACTCAGTGGATCAGCCTCCATTGGTGTTTAGTATGGGAGGAGCTACCTCCCCTGCCTCAATGGACCAGCCTCCATTGGTGTTTAGTATGGGAGGAGCTACCTCCCCTGACTCAGTGGACCAGCCTCCATTGGTGTTTAGTATGGGAGGAGCTACCTCCCCTGACTCAGTGGACCAGCCTCCACTGGTGTTTAGTATGGGGAATAAGTGTTGTAAGAGTGATGATGAGGGAGGGAATTGTCTGGGAAGTGATATAGTAGACTTATTGCTGTGCGAAACATGCTCCTCTGCATAATGCAAGAGTCAGTCCTTTGATTTTTCCCAACTGCCTGTACATCTTAACTTCTAACAGTGCGGCTGCTGTCTTTTAGCTTAAGCCAATATGCAAATTTTCTTCAGAGAATTAAGCAAGAAACCCCCCCCCTGCATAAAATGTGCCTTTTCTGGTTCAATACTGCCTTCCATTTTGCAGCTTGTACATGAAATATATTAATTTATCCTGCAACATGGTTGAAGAGAGAGCACAACTATAAAATATAGCTTCCATTCTCCAGCATTGACATTCATATTTGCATTCTTTCTGTGATTATTTCCACAGCCATACCCTCATTCTTATTCTCATTTCCCCTGCCATAACTGTACGAGTGAGCTGTATAAGTAGCATCCCTCTCTGTTAATATTCATGATTTGTGCACATTCCCCACATCACAGCTCTCCTGCAGATGGACAATAGTAAGGTAATGTGATTGTGTTTACATACAGTATGTATGTGTGTGCACCCGCGCGTGCGTGTGCACATTTGTGCACACGCATCTGTGCTCACATCCTCATCTATCCCTGCTAACGTCTAAAGCGACTTGCACTTCAATATGTTCGCTGTGTTCCTCCAGTACTGTGGGTGATATACAGACAGCAATAATCTCCGGTCTGCAACGAAGTTTGATGCATGTTATGGATGAGTCATTACTGTATAGCTGGTTCCCGCCTGTCACAGTCAGCTTCAGCTCAGCCACAGGGACACTGGCGGTATCGTCGTATGCTTTAGCCGTGCATTAGCCTATAGCACACGCTGCTCCCAGGCATTGCACATGCATGTTGATTTCTTTTAACATTAATGTTGCATATTTGAAGTGCACTGCAAGGAACATCTGAGTTCCAAGTAATGTGCCGCTGTCTGGGGAAAACCTTGGATCTCTTTTCATGAATTAGGAAAAATACAGTTTAAACACTCATGTGTTTTTGAAGGTAAACAGTGGATTTTGAACAGGTTTCATTGGCTCTAGGGTCACTAAATGTGCGCACAACACAGAGAGCCAAGTAAACTTTCAATGCAAGTAAAAAGCTATTATCACCAAAAATAATAATTTGGGTTCCATGGTTTCCTGTATACCAAGGATTTGTTTACTTCAAATAGCTTTTATATAACTTATCTTGCTTCAGTACTTCCATTGTAGTGCATATGTTACAGTTCTTACAACCCCATGGCAATGTACAATTAAAAATATTCACTTTCCATGTCGCTGGATGCAGGTTTTTGCTTTGATGCTGATTAGAGTATTTTACAGCTCACTGCTTCATGTGTAATGAATGACTTTAATGCTTATTCTACCACTTTTTCTCAAGGCATTGTGCCACACTGCCATCTCCATGTACTGCAGGCCTACTTGGACATGCACTGTATGTTTAAACAGCTGCTATTCATTCAGTTTTCTGTCCATCGGCTTTTGCCTTCTAGGGCTGAGATCTCATCTATGTGACTCTCTCTATTTCCTTCATCTCCTATTCTCTCATTTTCTTTTCTTTCTTTTCTATCTATCTATCTATCTATCTATCTATCTATCTATCTATCTATCTATCTATCTATCTTCCATCCTTCATCCATTCATTCCATCGTTTCATCCCCTATTCTTACTCCTCACCTTACTCTCGTACCTTTTCTTCCTCATCTTCGTTTCTCGTGTGGTTCCCTCACAGCCTCATCCTCTCTCTTTCTCCCCACCACCTCTCACCTTCTTTCGTGTGCTCCCAGCCAATAACCAATGCTACGCTTCATTAAGTGGTCATGTGAGTGAACGCGTGCAGAAACATCTCCTCCTCTCCTCTGCATCGTTAGTTTTGACCTCCACTGTCTCCAAACGGTTACCTATGGCCGTGGTATTAACCCTTCATGTGGCAACAGCAAGAGACTGATGTAGGGGCGTAGATGAACAGATCCTTATGTATATATAAAACAAAAACATAATCGTTTCAAATGCTTTTTGGAGCTCTGTGTTTCCCTATAGGAAAATAAAACAGTTGTAAGCTTTGCAGCTAAAACCTTTTTAAATGGACTATAGTCTCAAATAACATAAATATACTGTAGGCAAATTACATAGGATTTATAGAACAGGATCTCTGTATGATCTCTCTAGTGCCTCTAAGAATTTTTTTTTTTCTGCACCCATTGACTCGTATGCTTTTAAAGAATAAATCTGAGATTAGAATGAAATTCCATGTTGGTCAGTAATCTCTGCAGAGAAAGGACACACTTCATGAATGATGTGCTTTAGCTAGCCTATTCCATGTCACCATGACAGCTGACTTCCCATGCTAGCAGGCTGGTTTCATGATATATGATCTAATATTTTATCATGACGCTTAATCTTACTCTGCTAATACTGCATATTGGCTGCAGTATGTCAGTGTATCCAGGCTTTTTATGGCTTTATATAAGCTTTTCTCTCAGATTGTGTGTGTATGCACGTCTTCATGTGATTTTGTGTATGTTTATGTGTATGAGTATGTGTGTGTGTGTGCGCGCGTGCATGTGTGTACGTGTGTGTGTGTTCATATGTTCACTGTTTATGTATGAGCATGAAAGCATGCCTCTGTGCATTAGTTCCAACATCCCAATCAACAAAAGCATAACACAATACGTTTTCCCATTATGTATCTATCTGGGCATTTATTTGCATGTACTGTTGTGACACTGTGAGCTCCTTTAATTTCAGTATGGTCAGACAGAATATAGGCACATTGCGACATCAGACTTCACGACTCAAGGTTCGTAAATGACTGGTTGCCGGACCATTCATTACACTGTGTGCAAGATGAAAAGCACACATCATTTTAATTCCTTTCATTGAAGAAAAGAAATCTCCCCGCAGGGAAGCTACAGGGCAGTAAACACTTGCTATGGCGCACCAAGCTCGCCGTAATAATTAATACTTTGTAGATAGCTTCTTCTCTATACATATGCTTCAGAGTGTGTCTGCATCTGTGCATTTCTGTGTCGAAGGTCCCCCTGGAGCTTTCCTTGACCACTGTTCCATGTTTTAAGCCCGCTCTAATTACTTGCTGTAGTGCTGAAGGTAGAAAGCATCCTTCTCTAATTCCTGTTTCTCCTTCTCTCCCCGATAACCTCTGACCTTGAGTAAGCCTGAGAAAAGCCTGCTGGGAAATATAGGCATTAAGCCAGATCTTTGATGCCTTTTTTTTTTTTTTTTTTTTACAGAGCACTGCACACAAACATTTATAAGAGCCTGGAGAGGAACATGTGCGCGTGCTCGCACACACACACACACACACACACACACACATGCACACACCCATGCACACACCCATGCACACACACATACACACACCAAATGCATGGATGACTTTATAGGCCCTATCCGCGTGAAAGACAATCCAGTGACCCTAAAGTAACACTGCTACACTTTGGCATTAACAGATCAATGGCATGTATTGATGCTGGTCTTTAGCCAAGGTCTTTGATAATAATGGATGTCCAGCATGAGGAAGATGTTAAAGGGAGACATTGTCCCTTCGGGGCAGTTATTCTGAGAGGCGATGGATGGTATGTCACAATGTGCTGTGTTGGGCAAAAGCACACCGGTTTTAGTGAAGGCAACCCCATGACCTTTCCACCACCCCCCATCTACCATTACCCCGCTATTTCTCAGCCATGACCACTGTGTCAAGACCCCTTCATTCTCTGGGGACAATTTACTGTACGCCTATGATACTAATTGAGGGTGTTTGCAGGGTAATTGTCGACCTTGGTCAAAGTTCACATTGAAGGTGGTTCATGATTTATATATATAAACTGCTCAAAAAAAGTTTGGAAAATGTTATTTTGGTCGATTATTCCTCCCCTTTAATAATACCAATTGGTATTATATTTCATATCGTTGGAAAGCCTGATTAGTCACCTTTACAATGAGGTACAACTTGTAAGGATTGTGCATTTGTGGAATGAGCAACGCAGCTAACCATGTGGGTAGCGGATTGGATGATTGCACTCTCCCACAGTAATAAGGAAAAAACAACACATATTGGCAATTTTTACATTTTATTCATTTTACACTGTCAGGAACCTCAGTAGCGTGTGGAGGATCCAACAGCTTGGCACCTCCTCCTCATGGCCAATATGTGTTGTTTTTTCCTTATTACTGTGGGAGAGTGCAATCATCCAATCCACCAAGCAACTCAAAACAAGAGTGAATACCAACAGATGAATGTTGCAGGGGATTTTGGCAAGTTTTTTTGGGCCGCTACCCACGCGGTTAGCTGTGTTGCTCATTCCAGGAATGCACAATCCTTACAAGTTGTACCTCGTTGTAAACGTGACTAATCAGGCTTTCCAATGATATAAAATACAATACCAATTGGTATTATTAAAGGGGAGGAACAAACGACCGAAATAACATTTCCTGTCTTTTTTTGAGGAGTTTTATATGAAAATGTTGGAGATTATTACTTTGTGTCTGGAGGTTGTCCCATAGACCAGTCAGTCTTCACAGATAGACAGCTAGGTGCTGGAGACTTTGGCCTCTGGCAGTTGGCAGCTTCTGACTCCTCTCTGCCCCCAGAGAGACTCATACTGACTGGCACTTAAGCTTCTGCAGGTGAAGACATTAATTTTTGTAGACAACAACAAATTAAATCTGGAATCTTTTGGTGTAGCCCATAATATATAGACATACTGTAGCCTAGGCTACATTCTTGAGGAGTTTGATTTGCAGATAGAAAATATGCTAATAACTTTTTAAAACTCTCTGAAACCATTGTATTTAGTTTAGTTTAGATGATTTGATCATTAAAGACACGAAATTGCACATACAATACAATCTAATTGGTTAGAAGCAATCGAGGATAAACATACAAACCCCCTCCCTTTCCATGAACTTTTACATCAGCACTACCTTATATGGTAATAGGAGGGAGCATCATTAACCAGTACAGACACGTACACACACATACATGCACGCACGCACGCACACACACACACACACACACACACACACACACACACACACACACACACACACACACATATAT
>OMKL01066079.1:2331-18476 GCA_900302295.1 Parasudis fraserbrunneri | reverse complement strand
GCCGGGTCTCATCCACTTCTCTGTGTTATCCCTTAGCATTAGGCTAATGGCCCAGGAAACACGCCTAATGACTTTCAGCACAGATTAGCATCTGCCACTGGTGCTGCTACAGTATAGGAAGGGGGGTTACACACACACACACACACACACACACACACACACAAATGGAGGTTATGGAGAGAATTACATGCATGCTTTAGCGCTGGACCCCAGAGCCAAAAGCAAACACTGCTTCATGTCTGTCTTTCTCTCTTTCTCTCTCTCTTTCTCTCTCTCTCCTCACATGAACTAACTGTGCCCACATTCATGAATGTATGCATGCTCATACATTCAGCTCAGTATGATTCACTACAGTATTTTCCATCAATCCACCCAATTATTCCTATCCAGTGTGCCAGTCTTATTCCTTTGACTGGTGAAGGGTGGAATCCTTGATAGTTCCAGGGCTAGACTTGACTGAAGTCATTCTCAGTAGACTAGTAAACAGGATTTTGTTCAGTGATAGTTGATTTAATCGTCAAATACTGTAACAAATCTTATTTTTAGATCTAACGTGTCAAAGCATATTGGGAATATGTAATTATTATTTGCTTATCATTTGAAATTATTTTGCTTATCAATTGAAAAATTTAAATGATGAACGTTAAATCTCAATTGTTTGAGGATTGAGGATTTCTGAGTGACGTCATGTTCGTCCAAGTTCGGCAAACTACAACTGCGAGCATGTGTGTTCTAACTTTTGTGATGTAAACAGAAACTCACATGCTACAGGCACAAGGTTAGCTAACGGCTCAGGAAGCTAACATGACCTTTTCCAGACACAATGGATACTGCTTGAAGATCCCCCAGCTTCCCTCCAGTCAGTGTAATGGAAGCATTTTGGTTTCCTTGTGACTTATGAAAACATCTAACAACATTTGTGTCATTGATAAAAGAACAATGGGTTGCCAGGTCTGTGTCAACACTATGACAGTAAACGTGTTGCCCCCACTGTACAATAAAAACAGCCTAATGTTGCTGAGGACCTGAGCAGCACAGAATTAATTGCTGTTTAACATGTCATGGACCTAGAAGTAGAATTGGATCTGGATGGAGAACAGGTGCGATGTTATGGTTTATAAACTGAGATGTCCTGGTGGTTAATAGCTCAGATGTGCATCGTTTTGCAGCTTGGCCAAGTGAAGAGGACCAGTGTGCTCCATAGTCAGACAGCGATTCCACAGTTAAATTCTGAGGTCTTGCTCCATTCATGGCAGGAATGGCCTGTAGGTTAATAACATTACCCTACTAGGGTGGAACAAAACAGCATGGTGTTTTGCAACTCGTGAGTCTGTATGTTTAAATCAGTCCATCCTGTTTGATAGTTAATGAGTAACTCGTTCCTTCGCAAATCTCTGGCTACTGGAGTTGGAGTGCTAAAGTACATCACTCAAGTCGGTGAAAAGAAGAAGCTTCAAAAAGTAGTAGCCAACATCATCAAGATCTCATCTATAAGATAATGTTGACAGATTTATTGGAATGGAATGTCTGAATATTAGACAGCGCATTTTAGGCGGGCATTATTTGCCTTGTACAAACCAACAAAACCTAAATACGTAAAACTATTGGGCTCTAAAACATTTTTACCTACAAAACAGTTGTCCTAAAACTAGGCTACTGTGCAGAGTAGGCCTACAGAAGGAGTGAAGGACATCGGAATAGGGGGGACACTGGGACTTTTGTCCCTCCAGTTTCAGGTATTATGGGAAAAAAAGTTCTTTTTTGCAAGAAGGTCTAATAATGTAGTAGACTAACTGTGTTATGTATACAACGATGTTCCGTACAGTTGGCCTTTTCCCATTGATAGTTAGGCTTAAATGAAAACTTATGGACTTATATCTGTGTTCTCTTCATCCTCAACTCAGGACAAAACACACAAGACATTTGTCTCATCATGATTTGAGGGAGTTTGCGAGGTGCGCCCAATAGGCAGCGCTCCAAAAGGGACAGTGGGGAGGTGCACACCTCGAGGTGGGGTGGTGGGGAGAGTCAGACTACAGCAAAGTCAAAATGTACATTTATGTGTGCTTCTCACAGTGTTTCAGCCTGTATGAAACGATTATTAGGTAGTCATAATTTGTTAAATAGGTCAGCTTTTGTTCAATAATGCTTTGCAAGATTTTAGAAATATCAAGTCAAGATTATGCTGGCCAGTTTGCTCAGCTGTCTGACCGAGGATGAAACTATTTGCTCGTCATCCAAAATGTTTAAATAAATTAACATTTTACAAGTTATACAAACTCAAAACTTTTTTATATAGGCCTACAGTTTCACTGAATAAAATCCTGGTTTTTGATTTTCCATTCGTGTCCCCCCATTATGTGTTAGGCTACAATCCGGCGCAGGTGGTAAACCCACCTACATTCAGTTTACTGATTACGCCTGAATCTGTGAGTGTGTGTGTGTGCGTGTGTGTCTCTCTCTCTGTCTCACCCACCTGGAGAACTAATGTCTTGTCTCCATTAGCTATGTTCAGCCTGGCTGGGGGCAGCCATGCTCTAGCATGGTATAGTATGGTTGGGTTTGTGTCTCCAGTGCATTTCTTGTAAACCCTCCATGGTTACTGGGCAACCTTTCAAAATTTACACCACCAACTGTGGTACGGCTTTGGCCAGGTCTGGCCAGGTTATGAAAGGTGGTGGTCTCAGCAGCGGTCCAACCAGGTTTGCAGGTTGTAAAGACAATGGAGATGCTAACAGGCCACAGCACTGCTAATCCCTGGCCGGTGAGACAAGGCATATATGTGTGTGTGTGTGTGTGTGTGTCTCTGTCTCTCTCTGTCTCTCTCTGTCTTTCTCTGTCTCTCTCTCCCTCTCTTCTCTCTCTCCCTCTCTCTCTCTCTCTCTCTCTCTCTCTCTAACATATCTCTCTCGTTGTCTCTCCCTCCTGTTCTCCCACCTGAGGGAGAGGGAATCTAGCTGCAGTTATGGACATTGTGGTGATCAGGCTCTGTATCCTCTATTATTCTATTTCAACAGTTATGGACTTAATTACAGGTGTTTTGGACTTCAATGGACTTTGTGCAGATGGGCTGCCTGTAGCCTAGGCTCCTACAGGGATACCTGAGGCATTTGAATTGCCAGGGGAAACCATTCATGACAATAATTATACACTGCTTGTGATTTTGCCATATGTATCAATAGTTATGGTTGCCATGGTAACCAGTCAAGTCAAATCAAATGTATTTGTATAGCCCAAAATCAAAATACATGTCTCATTGGGCTTCACAGGCCCACACAGGTACAACATCCCCTAGCTACACTGGTTATACATTTCAGTAGCCTACTGGTACAGCATGCAGTACATGATCATGCCTTTTCATAGCTCGTAAATTGCCTATTAGTAGCCTGATGTTGGTATGATTGAGGACTGATTCTGGCCTGATTTTGTAATGTGGCTCTTCGGTTGGCCAGGTGTGACTGTGTTACTTAGGTGGAGATTTGCACTCCACTGAGCGCACTGTAAAGGTTTAGTTAACATTTTGGAGAAACTGGTGTTTTCCCTTACAAATCAAGAGACTGATGTAACAATAGTTTAACCGTGAGATAAAGACGGGGGAATCAGGAGAAAAAATCTAATTTTTGGCCTTAAAATCAAAAGTCAAATCGCATAATTGCAAAATTGTGAATTGTTTACACCCCTATTTGTTCAGTTTGGCAAAATCCACATAAACAGAGAATTCTCTAGAATCTTTGCCCCAGAAATCAGCCACTGGAAATAAAAAGATGACAGCATAAAGGAGTGTGAAGCGAATAAGGTGGATACAGTGTAGTAAAAGGAAGGGGAGACAGCGAGAGGATGCAGCAGATTGAAACCCACAACATCATAGGTACTGTACGTGTTATGTACCACTGAGCCTGTCAGGACGTCCCAACGCAGCTTCAGGCAGCTAAAAAAAATACACATGCAGTGTCTGGAAATGGGTGATTGGCAGATGCAAGAAAGTGTGTGTGTGTGTGTGTGTGTGTGTGTGTGTGTGTGTGTGTGTGTGTGTGTGTGTGTTTACTTGGAGGATGCCTGGGGGCCTTCTATGATGAGTGCTCTGAAGGGAGAGGTGTGTGTTGGTCGTGATGCAAACAGACAGCAGAGAGCAAAGGGGGTGTGTGCATAGAGGGGTGTGTGTGTGTGTGTGCATGTGCAAACTTCTTTGTGTTTTGTGTGGTGTGTATGTGTGTGTGCGTGCGTGCATGTGTGCGTGCGTGCTCGTGGCTCTCATTCACCCATCACCACCCATCTGCCCACTCAAGGGGAATTTGCTAGATTAAAATGTTCATTTTGATCTGATTTGGCTTCTGTGGCAACAGCTGAGCCTATGAGCTTTGTGGAAATAGAAAGGTTATTTGGCTATGCTCAAAATGACATATATTGTTTGGAGTTTGTCATTTTTCATCCTGTTATTCCTTTTTGCACTCCCTTTCAGACAGAGGGGCTTTGAGTGTAGGAAATTGAAAAATTAACCAAATTTTGTTTTATACAAATATTATTTTGGAAATGTTTTTTAGAAAATGCGTGTTCATAATGGAATATGTTCTGACCAAGGACAATGGTCAAATTTAATTTCAGTTGGACTTGAAAGTGACTCAAATAATTGTTGTTTCTGTCCCCAGGTCTCTGCGGTACTGGCTGAGCTACGTCCTGTCAATCCTGTACTGCAGTGAGAACAACCAGATCGGTGTGTACAGTGAGGAGACCCGGAGCTGCTCCTGCCCCTACCACCAGCCTCCCTGCCAGGGCCTCATCCCCTGCTCTGTGGGGGAGGGTCCCCGCTGTGCCTCCTGCTCTGTGGAGAACCGGACACGCTGCTCTAGCTGTAATCCCGGCTTCACCTTGGCCCAAGGGAACTGCCGGCCTGCGGTGCCGGACCCCACAGACCCCTACCTGGGCTTGGAGAGCGACCGGGACCTGCAGGACCTGGAGCTGCGCTACTTGCTCCAGCGGCGCGACCCACGCATCACACTGCACGCTGTGTTTATCAGCAACGACGTCCGTCTCAACACCTGGTTCGACCCATCCTGGAGGAAAAGGATGCTGCTCACATTGAAGAGCAACCGGGTCAAGTCCAATCGTGTTCACATGCTTCTTGGTGTGGCTCTCCAGGTGTGCCTGACCAAAAACAGCACTCTGGAGCCGGCGCTGTCTGTGTTTGTGAACCCTTTTGGGGGCAGCCACTCGGAGAGCTGGACCATGCCCATAGGTCAGCATGCATATCCTGACTGGGAGAGGACCAAGCTGGATATCCCCTTAGACTGCTACAACTGGACGTTGACTCTCGGGAACAGGTGGAAGAGCTTTTTTGAGACGGTTCATTTCTACCTGCGGAGCCGTATCAGGGACTCTGGGGGAGCACCTGTGGGAAACAGGAGCAGTGCAATGTACTATGAGCCTCTGGAGGCCACAGAGCCTTCCAGCAGCATGGGCTACATGAAAATCAACAGCATGCAGCTGTTTGGATACAGCATGCACTTTGACCCAGAGGCGATCCAGGACCTTATTCTGCAGTTGGACTACCCATACACTCAGGGATCGCAGGATTCCGCCCTGTTGCAGCTGGTGGAGTTGCGCTACAGGGTCAACCGCCTCTCGCCTCCAGGGGCACAACCGGTGGACCTGTTCGCCTGTCTGCTCAGACACAGACTCAAACTGTCCAGTGCAGACGTGACCAGGATACTCAATGCCCTGCAAGCTTTCAGCACCAGACAGCCAAACTCCAGGGAATATGAGGCAACCAAACTGTGTGGCTAATGGGCAGCTGGGGTTCCTGTTTAATGTTTTGTACGCTTACAGTACCTGCTGATGACAATGTCTGCCTCATATAGCCTTGCCTATATCTTTTGTCAGCTGGATCCATTTGTGTCAAGTGTGTGTTGTTTAAAGCTTTGTTGTACATTATGTGAAATTAAATTTGATGTTTTTATCACTCCAGAGAATCACACTGTATCTTTTATGATGTTATAAATGTTACATTATTACAATATCACAATTCAGTCATCAGTATCACAAAATTCCTGCATTGCAACAATATTTCTAATCTTTCTCCTTCCTCCTCACACCTTTTCTTCTCAGTCATAGCTATAACCTATTTTACACTCTATCTATCTTGCTGTGGAGGGAATGAGTTGTGTTGGTGTTGCCCATCTGGAGCTGCAGAACACAAGGTCTCCATTCTCCACTGAGGGAAAATCCTTGGCACAGATTAGCAAGTATGTGTGTGTGTGTGGGGGGGGGAGGTAGCAGCCTTCCTCTGTTCCTATCCTGTCCCCCTCCGCCATTCACACTTACTGTGATGGATGAGCTGGGGAGACAGAGAGACAGGGAGACATGCCCAGCATCAAACAACAGGAGGCTAGGTATCAATGACAAGGATAGTTCTCTCTCTTTACATAGGAGGAGTGAGCTGGTGCTTTTGAGGAGTGCATCTGACGAAAGGGAAAATAGTCTTTAATCCCCCAAAGGCTATCGTGGACTGGCCTGCGAGCTAGCAGCATGACTGTGCTTTGATATGTCTAACATCTACCGTAACCGAGATTGTAGCTTTGGTGTGGCTTCATCAAGATTCACCAGACAGTTTCCTCCAGGGGTTAACGCAGGACGTGTGGTCTTCTCTTTACTACAGATCCAAATTAATGTGGAAAGGCTGGGGATGCAGGGTTTATTATGACAGCAGTTCTCAAACTTTTTCATGTCACAGACCCCTAAATTGATAGTGTCCCCATTTCATATGATTTTGTCCCAGAGAGACAGAAGACAGAAGATTTTACTGCTATATATGATTTAGGAGCCTGCAGAACTTTCACATCTGCCTGCTGTTGACAGGGAGATGACAGTAGAGACTGAAACCTAGACCATCAGAATAGTCATTCTTATACATTGTCGTACTAGGCTAACTGCTAGTGAATGAAATAATAGCACAGTTAAACTATTCATAATTTTGCAGGGGACCCCTGGAACCTCTTTGAGAACTGCTTGATTATGAGATGAGACGGTGAGATGTTACATTAAAAAAATGTTCACCAGTAGTCACTTCAATTGTCCAAGGTATGATGCATTTCACTCCATCATGAAATAGTTAAAAACTCCTGTCTAACCGGTTTCTCTGCTGCTGCTGCTGGTGATGATGATGATGATGATGCTGCAACACAGCAGCAAGGCCTTTAGCTGGTGAATAACTCCAAGATAATCACCAGCAACCGGCAACCAATGTTCTTACATTGGTTGCCTTTGAATTGATTGACTGTTTTATTGCCCAATTTTGAGGCACAGCTGAGTGTGGCCCCTGCTTCCACCTTTTTACCCCCTATAAGCCACGAGAATGCCTGAAATCCTTGGCCAAGGCTTTTTTAGACATTCCAAAGTCTAGACTGAGCACTAAAAATGATTGGGTTGATGGACCCTCAGGGGGTCCTTGAGGGGGTTCCAGGGGGTCTGAAGCAAAAAAGTATAATTTCATCCATATACAGTATAATTTCATCGATTAGATGTTAGCACAGTGTATAAGAGTGTCTAGTAATAAAAAAAAATATTTTAAAACGGGTTATCCCTGGAATAAAATCACAATTTGGTATAATGCATAGGCCTATATATTTGAGGGTTCTTGGCTTGAAAAAGCTTCAAACACATATCTACAGACATGCTATATTTTAAAGGGATATTTCACTTTTGTAAAAACAAAAATCAGCAGTCTTACCTCTATCTAAAGTCTTCTACAAGTAAACTAGTGACCACTGCTGTCCCTGTCGTCCGCTGTCAACACCACCATTCCTCCCAGGTGTCAGGCTCCTCATTCACTTCCATTAATTTAGGGGACCTAGTCTAAATATCATACTTCTGAAGAATAAACAAACTACTGATGTGAAGTTTTCAATAAAGCAGACAATTCTGGGTCAGGCATTTATTGTGTCTTTACATATTCATGACTTTTGAAAAAAAAGTTGTAGGTTTAAGTGTGCTGTGTATCTTTTCCTTGCATAGAATGTTGGGGAGTTGGCCAAACAACTAGTAGCTCAAAAAACAAGTACCGTTGACTCAGAAAAATATATTACACAGAATAATATTGCTGTAGTTTGTTTATACTTTATACTGTTTATACTATTATATTTAGACTGGGTCCTCAAAATGAATGGAAGCGAATGAGGAGCCTGACACCTGGGAGGAATGGTGGTGTTGACAATGGATGAAAGGGACAGTAGTGATCGCTAGCTTATTTGTAGATTACTTTAGATAGAGGTGAGACTGCTGATTTTTAGTTTGTAGTTTGACCAACTGTCAACTTTTCACAGAATGTTAAGAATCTTCCTTCCAGCAAGGCAGCACGTAACCATGGGTAACCACTCTCCAAACATTCCATGCAAGGCAAAGATACACAGCACACTCAAACTTACAACAAATTTACTGGATCTGCTTTTATTTTCCAAAGGTATTAAATCTGTAAAGACACATATGCCAAAACAAACACATAACTTTGACTCAGAATTGGGTGTTTAAATATTATACTTCAGAAGTATAATATTTAGCAAAATGAATGGAAGTAAATGAGGAGCCTGACACCTGGGAGGAATGGTGGTGTTGACAGCGGACGACAGGCATAGCAGTGGTCGCTGGCTTACTTGTAGATGTAAGCTATATATGTACTTGCAGACTTGTTTATCCTGTTTTGTATGTGGTTTTTAACTGTTGTAAGTTTGACGTCGCTGTCTTTGGAGTTTATATAAAGGTTTGAACTGAATGAATGAAATATGCACTTACATAGAGGTAAGACTGCTGAAACTTGACAAGTTCTACTAAAGTGAAATATCCCTTTAAGGGTTAAACAGTGAGCATCTGTTCTATTTTATACTTTATAGCAAGCCAATATTCTGCATCTGGGTCTGATTAAAAATGTGGCAATGTTATTGGAAGCAGTCCATCATATCCCTGGGGTATTTCTAACATAAGGGGAAGACTAAGGGTTTGTTAGTATGAGCAATTTTGACTTTGAACTCAGCTTACAAATGGAGCACATAACCCTCCCTCTCAATATCAGTTTCAACAAGTCTTCTTTTTGTTGTGGTTCCTTTGTTACACAGTAGTGTGATTTAGGAGGTGCAGACCTAAATTGGATCGCTTTCAGAAGTTAATAGACGGAGCCTTTTCAGGGAGGTTGTGTTTCGATGTTTGATTAATTCTGAAAGAGAGTTCCTCAATGCATTTACATAGTTCAATAGAAAACAATTAACACTAAAATGCCTTGGTAAACAATTTCTGCTCTGTTACCCATGTGTAGCCATCACTGAAAACTCTGCTAACCATTCCAGTGCTTCACTGCAGTTGAATAAACCTTTTGAATAGCTTTCACGAACAACTCAAATTGTGGTTGAACATTTAGCTAGCTAAACAGCTAAACAGTCAGTACAGAGATAATTTAGTTCGTACCCTGGTCTAGAACTTTCTATATGCCATCTAATGTAGGGGTGCCAATACCAGGTTAATGATATCAGTAGTGGGATAATTTCCCCTATACTAAAATCCAGTATCAACAGGCATTTGCAACATGTCAGAAATGACAGCAAAGCAGCCTCATATTCAGTCATTTTGACACATACGGGTAGAAAAATGATAGATATCTCTACTTGTGAAAAATGGATTCTATCTCAGTTATTTTTGTTTGTCTAAAGTACGGTTGGTATAGGCTGTGAATGTTGCATCCCTTATCTACTGTATGTCAAGTTTCCAATTGCTAGTTGTCTATAGGGATCAATTGTACTAACTGATGATAATTACAGTAATTCAAGATAACACAATACAATGTCTGTGCCAAAGTGTGGCCTTCGGGGGCCTTGGCAAGAAGTTTGAAGAAGTTTGTCCAGTGACATTAGCCTGTAAATGTTTTTGTTACTACTATTTTTTGTTTTGTTATCTACTTCAAGACACAGAGCACTGTGTCTGAAATGTGAAAAACAGTGTACCTTGTTGTTGCAAGGGTTAGGTAATTCTGTCTTATCTTGGGGAGGGATAGCATCCTCTACCACAACAATGTGCAGTCTGTCTAATGTACAGAGTACAACATATAAAGTGTTTGTTCTGATAACAATTAAATCAATTGTTTTTAACAGGTCATTGAAATATAGCAGAAATGCTTATTTGATACCAATAATTCTACACAGAAATATTTATAATAGGAATAGTAGGTAGCCTACAGCATATTGTCTAACAAAAGCAGTGTATGATGTTAGGAGGGGACTGCAATTCAATTTAGAATCCCTATTTGTTATTCCTATGGTGTAGGTAGGACAATCCAATCAGTATTTGTGAACATGAATAACATGTCTCACAAAGCCATAACAGAGAAGAACGAGGTCTCGCAGGCGTTATGTTCATCATGGTGAACCCATGTGTGAGTTTTTACATCCAAATTAACTTTATTAATGAAACAGTGAAAATGTGGCCTTAAAGCCCCAATCTGTGATTTTGTTGTTCATAAAAAACGGGATATATGCACATACATTCTTGGAGAGTTTGATCTGTATATGGAAAATATGCTATTTGAAATATTGTAAATCGGTAGATCTGTTTTTCTCTGGTGTTTACAAACAGTAGACTACCAATGTAAACAAATCTTTTACAGCCACAAAATACAGCAAATACAACCTCTTCAGGTGTAAGATCTCAGATATGAGATTAGAATTTTGAGAGAACATTCTAATGCTAATGTCACAATTGCTACTGGCCTTTGAAAGCTTTTGGGTGGTAAAATTCTAAAATAGAATTCTGAGAAAACATTCCAAAAAGGTTACACTTTAAAAAGGGTTAAAAACTCATATTTAACTGTGTTGTCCAGAATGGTGGGGCTGCCCGTTTGCTTACATTTCTATCACTGACTGGGCCTTTAAGCGCAGAAAATTCCTCTCCTTGGTCTGGTCAAGGACAGTCACCATTACTGTCTTTCTTAAATTATTCTCTATAGAGTAGATCCAGGTTGAAAGTCTTCCTTCTCCTGTTTCTGGTTTCGGAAGTGAGTTGTTCATGTTGACAAATATTGATTGGGCAGTCCTAGACCATATATATGACACATATGAATTCAGAAATTGAGTGATATTTCCAGATAGAAATGACTGGGAGTTGTTGTTTTTTTGGAAAATTAGTCTAAGCTCTCTGTGCAAGTTGTGGAATAGATAATGGGCATGGACAGAATAAAACACTGAGCCAGTTGTTTCAAAACAAATCAGGTCAGAGATATTTCTGACTTAATAGTTGTGTGATTGCTACTTATGTTTACCAGGGGGTATGTGCCTGTAGGCTTTCATTTGGTGGTACAGTCTTGCAATCCTGGCCAGTGAGATACTGAAATAAACTGACCTGCATGAGCTGGGATATTATATCCTCCTGCCACCCTTCCCTCTTCATTTTGAATTGAGGGCATTTACTCTAATATCAGATTACTATTTTATGAATGTATTTCTACTTAAGTAAACTTAACTTAGTACTTAAGTAAAGCATCTGTGAACTTCTTCCCTCGCTGGTGTGTTCTGTGTCAAATTCTATACTCATACACCAAGCTATTAATAAGAAGTGGAATGGTGGGGATAAAAATCCACATTTTCCTATAAGGTTTAGCATTGGGGAGAGTAGGAGGATGAATGTGTGCAAACATCACATGCACACATGCACACACGCACACAGTGAGTGATTAGCAGTGGCTTTGGGTTGGCACGCTAGTGGGCCTCGGAGGAAACATGAGTTAGACTAATGTGTGTGTCTGTTTTACAAGCATGCTGGCGAGGGTAAGCTGGGAATCAGTGAAGGGGAAGAGTTTATGGAGAGGACAGCCACATGGGAGCCATCAAGAACAATAGCTGACAGTACATCAGAGCAGCACTGACAGCCTGCTCTAAAAGCCCACAAAGAGGCCCTCCAGACAAATTTGTTAGTGTTTGGTAGTAATTGTAGAGCATCAGTTCTTTTTAGCCCTTTTATGATCAACAGAGCACTTGGGAGTAAGGCAATAACTGAGGCTAGTGTGATCATGTAGCTTTAGCTTATCGTTGGGTTGTTTCATGTGGCTCTCTTCTCTTCTCTTCTCTTCTCTTCTCCTCTCTTCTCTTCTCTTCTCTTCTCTGCTCTGCTCTTCTCTTCTCTTCTCTTCTCTTCTGTTTAGTTTATTTCACCACATAATTGGATGGGTTCAAGTGCCATTGATAAGAGAGAGAGTGGGGGGGGGGGATATTCAGACTATTTTTCTGTCCTTCCGTTTAAATTGAGTCCAGGGAGAGCTATTAGAGACCCATTCAATTAACATAAAAGTCATGTTAATTTACAAAATTAAGAGCAAGGATATGCTGCGTTCTCAGAATAAAGGGATACAAAATATTTTTGAATAATAGATTCAAACAATATGACACCACCCCAGCAATACCACGCTCACATGCCAAATGACAGCAAAATATATACTCCCATGCTGTCACAAGAACTATGAGTAAAACGAAGCCGAGGCAAGTCTAATGGAATTACGAATTACATGATCCATCAATGAATAAGGATAGACAGGTTCCACTGGTTACAATAGAAGATGTACCACTCATTTACATTGTGACTAAGATTAAATTACTGATATGATTATTTAGAGAAATCCAGCCATATCCATTTTCACTCTTCTGAATGTCAAAGCTGATCAACTTTATCAGCTTGAATCACTTTGCAAAAATGGCTGTGTATTGTGCAGCATAATGTTGAGCATCGCTTCACTTTCTCAAAAAGCTTACCAACAACAATGGAGTCTCTAAGGGTTTGTGTGAAGGTTTTACTTGGTGAATGAGTGGCATCAATGCCCCCACTACTCCAAGAATGTAACAAAGGGACCAATTCAGTTCTTTGTCCCACTCAGTCTCTCAATATTGCCATGGAGCTAATGACTCAGAGAGGATCAAGGTGCTGCATAGGGATGAGAGAGACGAGGATTTACAAAGCTTCCCAGATCACTGATAATGCACAGTGTAAACAAAATCTTGCCTGGGGTTTAGACCGGCAGGGAGTTGGAGGGTTTATAGGTTTCTGCTTCAGCCTCATCCTTCTTAAACTCCCAGAATTAGAGAGGCAGAGAGTGTGAGTCGTGATGAGAATAGCTGTTCTACTCTAAGGTTTGAACAAAGCCTCTTGGTTTATGTATCCAAGGCACACATATAAGGAAGATATCTCCCCTTCCATTACTGCGCTGCCTGCGGAGAAGCTATTATTTCCTCTTAGCAGTTCTCATGCTGAGCTTAGCGCCATACTAATAAGAGGACTGAAAATACTTATCAGCATGTAACTTAAGGACCCTTGAACTGCAGCCATACTTAGGCCCTCGCTACAGTGTAGTGATAAGGTATAGCATAGTGATTCTACAGTACAGTATAACTGTGATAATGTACACCATAGTGATTCTACAGTACAGTATAACTGTGATAATGTACACCATAGTGATTCTACAGTACAGTATTACTGTGATAATGTACACCATAGTCATTCTACAGTACAGTATGTAATTTACATACATACTATGTAATCTACATATTGAGGACTTGGAGCGAAAAGGGTATAAGTGCATTATATCAGATTTTACAGGAGAGCCAAAACAAATTTTTACTTCAGTGTTGTTAGAATGCTCTACACACGATGCTTTGTTCAGTGCCAAAAGGGCGTAAACTCACTTGCGCCCTTTTGGCACAGACCAAAACCCCACTTACTGTTACACCTTTCTGTTTTCTTTTAATTACAACCTATGGTCATTTCAGTTATGTCCTTTTGGCACTGAAAAGATCCCACTGAGAGCTTTCATTTGATATATAATACTCATACCGTATTCGACCAACATGGCACTTACGCCCCTTTGGCTCCAAGTCCTCGATATAGTAAAGCAGAAATGCAATATGCAGTAAGCTGTTTTGGCATCATATCATGCACAGAGGCTATTGTACTGTACAATGTCACCCAGCTATGTTAGTAGCTGTTCTCTGCAAACGTTTACTCCAAACAAACCTCCAACAACTACTACCTACAGTTATTTGAATGAGTCTCATGCCTCCTATAGAGTACTAGATAATTACACAACACGTCAAACCACAGTGTAACCATTTCACCTGACAACTTCATGTATTTTGTGTTATTAATATTTCAGATTATAAACAAACAATTAGTTCTCTTCATTTATTCAGCAGCATAGGATGACACCTCAGAGCCTGCCAGAAACCTCTGGGATCCCTTTTTACATAACTTTAGCATTCCCTGCACCACATTAATCAAATAGCAGCTGACTTGCGTACAAACAGGACATCTGGAGAGCACAAATTCTCCTTAAAAAAATAAAATAATTAAAAAGAAAGAAAAATGTTGCTGGAATCAGCACTTTTTAGTCTTTTGAGACTGTGTTGTACTGCAGCCGCTGTCATAGCTGGGGAAACAGTAATCTCACAGCCCAGAATCCTGGAGCCAATCATGGGAAGGTAACAGGCACAGATCCCAGGGTGATTCAAAACCCCTGCCTTGGATGTTGTAATCATGTCCCCAAATCACAAGCCATTTATCTCTTTGAGTGTTATTCACCAATCCGAGTACATAGGGAGGCTAGGTTGATCATCATAGCCGATTGTTTAGATAAGATGAGATCATCTACTGGTGCACACATGGGCAGTGGTGACCTAAAGGTTAGAGAGGAGAGGGCTTGTGACCAGAAGGTCACAGGTTCCATCCCCTGGACAGGCAGAGGAAATCTGGGTGGATAACTTTCACCCCTCCCTCAATATCCACAGTTGAAGTACCCTTGAAGACTGTGATTGTACTGGGCAGCTCCCAGGTGTGGATGTGTAACTGAAAAAGAGCATCCATGCTCAGCAAACCTACCCTGGGAAAATAAAGGTTAAAAAAAGAAAAAAGAAAAAAAAAGAAAAGATCATTGGTTCTCAATCTGGGGGTCGAATCTGATTGAAGGAAACATAAAACTTGTTTGTCACAGTTGATCGTTCTGTTCGTGCTCCGGGGGGTCGGGACAGTATAGGTATCCTTTTGTTTTTGTATAGGGGTCATGAGCCAAAAAGGATGAGGACCACTGGTGTAGATCAATGGTTCTCAATGTGGGGTCTGGGAACCTCCAGGGGTCCTTGGGGAGTTCCAGGGGGTCTCCAGAAAAATGGGGACGTAACGAAATTGCAACATCCGGTCATTTAATGTTAGTAATGTGGCTCTTAAAATTAGGCTAATTAGCAAAATATATTCTTTATATACTTCGTTATACTTCCTGTAAAACGTCACTTTACCTCTCACCCAAAATGCAGTGTAAAGGACAAAATTACTGTTATACGGGAAAGGAAAACATTGTTAATTTTCGCCATAGGAGGGAGAGAAAGGAACTGGAGCTTTGTATTTTTTTGGTCAAAATGACGACAACACTTGAGATGTAATTTGTGACGATAGGTTTCCCTTTCTCCACTGTTATCCCCTCAACTACAGTAGACTATTGACAGCTATGGAATTGTGGACTTAATCATATCTAACAAAAAACATCTTCTCAGATGGGTGTCCCTGACACAAACATTTTTTTATGAAATGGTGGTCTGCAGCGTAAAGGTTGAGAACCACTGGTGTAGATGAGCAGTTCTACTGATATAACTCAGCTCAGCTTGTGTCTGCACACTGGGACGAGGGTGAAAACATGTTACTTTCCATTAGCTCACCCGAGGTCAAAGTAAACTTGCCCTCTGCAAAGATGTTCCCCCTTCATCTCACTAAGCTGTCTCTTCAATTAAGTGGGAATTTAGTAAACACAAGTCATGCACTGTATGGTGTGAGAGAGAGAGAGGCCACTGAGCACACACACATGCACACAAACAAACACATGCACGCATACACACATGCACACACGCATACACACCTCACAGTTTTAGATCACCTGAGCAACACATTAGTGATCAGAATCCAGCCCCCTCAATTGTCCACATCTGGTCGCTTTCAAATGTCATAATTTTATGATTCAATCCCTTGAACTGAATCATATAATTATTATTATTATTATTATTATTATTATTATTATTATTATTATTATTATTATTATTATTATTATTATTATTATTATTATTATTGTTATTATTATTATTGTTATT
>OMKL01066066.1:0-10489 GCA_900302295.1 Parasudis fraserbrunneri | reverse complement strand
TTTTCTCTCTCTCTCTCTCTCTCTCTCTCTCTCTCTCTCTCTCTCTCTCTCTCCGTCACAGTGTGGAGGTGCCACATGCAGTCCTGTCAGTGTCAAGTCGGGTGATCGTTTCATTCCTACTCGTGTGGGGAGCAACTGGAGCATCAACTTCCACTATGCCAACGTGAGCAAAGCCATGCCGCTGCTATCCACAGTACCACAAAAAAACACACTTCCCACTCCTCTCACTGAATGACACCGCTTCTTACCATGTCCCCTTTCTCTCTCTCTACAGGAAAACTGTCGCTCTCCCAACCAGAACCACAAAGCAAAGGATGCCAGTTCAGACTCGGGGAAAGGTCAGAAATCCCCCCTTTTTTGCCACATAACCAAAGTCTGTTTAGAGAAGTCGGTTCACTCTGCTGCCAACTTGATTACGGAGACTTAAGACCTGAACCCAATCTCTTTGAATGGGGAGTCATCTGTATCTAAGAATCTGTCATACATATCATCGTTTTTCGTTCATATTTGGAGTCACTGACAATCACAGAATGGATTAATTTGGTCGAAAGACAATTTTATGATAGAAAAATGCCCTTTTTCACTTAGACCAGCTACTATGCATGTGCCATTCATTGGTTTCTGCCACTCACTGGGCGATTCCCTGCCTTTTAGCAGAGATCATTATTAATGTTAAACAGCTTTAAAACTACTCACATTTTACCTCAAAATTAAGTAAATTGTAATCTTACTCAACATAAAATCACATCACATTGAATTATTTTCTCTGAATATGTTAGTTTTGTAGCTGGTAGTTTAGCTGTTAATGCTGTTATTAGACTGTATCAGATATAACCATCTCAGACTGGCCTCAGCGCTTCTGGCACCTTTCCTGTATATCAGTACTTCTGTAAGAGAATTATAACAGTTGCTTTTCTTTGAATTAAACTTTTTTTTTTGTGTTTTTTTGTTCCCATCTCTCCCTCAATATTTCCTGTTTTCCCACCTCTGTCACTACCTGTCCTCTTTCAGATGCTGTAGCGTATGCGGCCCTGTTGAGGAATGAGTTACTGGGGGCAGGGATAGAGACGGTCCCTGACCCCCACACAGATGATCGTCGACACACAGTCCTGTCTCAGCACTCTCACAGCCTCTTTAGGGTATGATCTATGAGACTGCAATGAGAGCCATATGCTCCCAGAGCCACATGCTCCCAGTTAGTTCCTACCTTAACACTAATATCTCTACCATATGTAGGGCTGGGCACCGTTCAAAAATGTTCCATACCGATACTGGTACAGATACCTCAACTTCAATACCGGTTCCTGAACAATACTTTTTTTTATACCAATTTTATCAAATCTTTTTTAACAAAAGGAAAATTACATTACACATTACGGTACAAATCTTTAGTTTTTTTTCCCAGCTGACCCAATGGATAAGCACATTTTAACAAGCTAACCTATATGTTAGTTCAAGTTGATCAGTTACTGTCAATCTTAATGCATTTCAGCTTTTGATTTAGCTAGCTACCTATAGCCATAAGCTAAAGCTACCCACAAACAATATCTAACATTACGTGGGTCCCAGTTTAAAGGTCACATATTGTACTCCTTTTCAACAATACAGGTCTCTGAGGTCAGATTATGCGTTCTAGCATACCTCTATACCCCTCTGTTTCAGTCCTGTTCTTGACAGGCTGTTTCTGTGTGCCTGGCTCACGAAATTTAGATCAAACTGTCAAACTAGATGTTGCAGATCAAATATGAATTAAGATCCAGCAATTGCATGTCCTATTTCTTGCCTAAAATGTTGTCAGAAACACATTTTAGTGAACCGTTTAGGTGGAAAAAGAGAACGTTTACGAGCAAGCAGCCATGTTGTGCACACGCACTCCTATTACAGCGACGTTAACTTTAGTAAACAACCATGTACAAGTTGGCAGAATATTTATGTTTGATAAACATTACCTGCTAAAATCCCAGTCATCACAGTGCCGTCCTCAGCAATCTCAGCTGCAGTCCTTTCTTCTTCTTGCAGCTGAACACGGAGCAGCTTTCTGCTCTTAACTTTATTCCATGTACGTTCAAGTGTTTCATCAAATTTGTCATGTTGCTGGTCTTGACAACAGTGTCCTTTTTGCATATATTGCATCGTGTGCTATTGGCATCAAGCCTGATAAAATGGAGCCACACTTTTGATCTCTTCTTAGACATTTTTTACACCTATGCAAAGTACACTGTGGTCAAGCCTCTCAAAATACAACACACACACACAGATGTGAGCCCCGTCTCTCTGGGTGTAACGTAGTGTTTTTCCTGCATGACTCTACGACATGTAACGGTAGACAGCCAATCACCAGCATGATTAGATTTTGGTACAAGCATGCTCCATGCTTATTGGCTCACTGATGCTGCTGAGATTTACTCCTTAGGTATCCAAATTTGGTACCGAATGACAAGGCATTTTTTGATACTCGATTGTATTGAAGCAATTTGGTGGGTGCCATAAAAGTATGGAAGTTTGGTACCCAGCCCTAAACATATGAGGATTAAAGGGCCACTTTGCAAACTCTCAGCCTTAATCCTGTCGTTCTGTTGTGTGGAGGACATGTGATAATCTTAACACTTCCCAACGTGTTCTGTGTCATTTCAGACACATCGCCTCCCGGAGAAACTGCCAGAGGACGTCACCCAGAGGAGAGGAGGCCTCTAGTGAACTGCAGACACTATTTCCTCAACTCTTTCTTCAACTTTCACCGAGTCGCTCTCCTCTGGGTGACATCATCCAGCCGAGTTTCTCGTGGGGGCCGATGCGGCCGAGCTCTCGAGACACAGAACACGTTGGTTAAGTTTTATGTCCGATTATCACATGGATAGGATAGGATTCAGGTTTGTTATTAACTTTGGATTTATGAAGTGAGCGCGGAGCATACAGGCAGAGTGGTGAAAAGAAGAAAAAATGTGATTGAAACAAGAAAATACTATTGTGAATTCAGTGTCTCACCGGTGTCTCATATTTGTGTGTTCATTCTCCACAGTACACTGTCCACACTAAGAGAGTGCCTTTTGATAGTGGCAATGAAGTGTCACCCTACTCCCTTTCTCCTCTTAGTAACAAGAGGTAATGAACCAATCTAACTTTGGGGTGTATTCACATACATACTGGGAAACGTATGTTTGTAGATAGAAAAAAAAAAAGAATATATATATATATATATATATATATATATATATGTGTGTATATATATATTTAGTAACATATAGTATAGTATATATATATATAGTAACATAGTTACTCAAAATATAGGTTTATGTTTAGTATATATATATATATATATATATATGTATATAGTATTTATATTTTAAATGTAGTATATGTTTTAGTCTGCTGTTAGGAAACATTAATATAAACAAGCATATTACAGCTTTAAAAGGCATCTTGTTTAGTTACAGTACAAACCAGCAGTCCATGTATCAAAGGCTCAGATGATACATTTCACAGTAGAAAAAAAAAAGAATATCTTCAATCGAATAAATCATGAATATAAACAAATCCATTAGTGGGCAAAAATTGTCTCAACAGAAGGTGACATGCTACAGCTGCTGACTTTTAATGTTCATTGAATAGACATGATCCATTAACTACTATACAAGACATATTGTCTGGCTTTCAGTCAGCCATTTACCATCTCCCTTTCCCCTGGTTCACCCCCTCATCGCTACAGTCATAAGCTCCTCCGCTCCCCTCGCAAGCCGGCCCGGAAGATCTCCAAGATCCCCTTCAAGGTGCTGGATGCCCCGGAGCTGCAGGACGACTTTTACCTCAACCTGGTAGACTGGTCGGCGGGTAACCTGCTGAGCGTGGGCCTGGGAGCCTGCGTCTACCTGTGGAGCGCCTGCACCAGCCAGGTCAGTCGAGGACACATTGGCGTCTAGAGCTTTAGTTTGTTACTTCTCTTCGCCGGGCTCTAATTACATTGTAGGGGAAATGGTTTTCTGTATCAGCATGCAACTGAAATCCAAATTGTTAGCGTTGTTCCTTGTTGAAAGCCATTGGTATTGGGTACCTCACTACCCATATTCTTAAAATGTCAGGAAAAGCACGACACTGTAAACTTTGAGTTGTTATACAATCAACGCTGAGTTTTCGAGGTGTCGTATAGATGGGGGGTAGAGTGGGAAATGGAAAAAGTGTTATTCTTCATATTTCCTCTGTTTTCTCAGGTGACAAGATTATGTGACCTTTCAGTGGATGGGGACTCTGTAACGTCAGTGTGTTGGAATGAGAGGGTAAGTTGAGAGTCTCAGTGAAGTCTATCTTCTAAAGACCATAATTAAGCCACATGAGCACACTTGTCTCTGTTGGATGTGGGTGAGAATGATGCTGTTTACTTATTGTGGCATTCATGCATAGAGAAGACGGTGCTGTCATTTCTTAAGTAGAAGAGAAAGAGTGATTGTTTGTGTGATGGGTATAGGCATTTGATTGACTTTGGGTTTCGTCCAATCAGGGAAGCCTGGTTGCCGTGGGAACCCATAAGGGTTTGGTCCAGATCTGGGATGCAGCGGGAGGGAGGAAGCTAACTACTCTGGAAGGACATTCTGCTCGCGTAGGTCAGTTACACTTTCAGTTTAAGTCTGATTTATTCTGCGTTTACACCGGAGTTAGTGTGGTCTCCCACTGTGAAGACCTGAGGTCTTATACTGTCAGCTCTAGTTCCTTATTAATTACATCAAACCACTATTCTACCAGCAATGCACATTGTTGTTATTACAACAAAAGAGCTGAAACAATACACAGGAATATGAGACCTTTCTATTCTGTCATTTTGTTTGTCCAGGGGCCCTGGCGTGGAATGGGGAGCAGCTGTCGTCAGGGAGCCGGGACAGAGTGATCCTACAGAGGGACGTCAGGACCCCTCCCTCCGCGGAGAGGAGGCTCCAGGGCCACAGGCAGGAGGTGTGCGGCCTCAAGTGGTCCCCAGACCACCAGCACCTTGCGTCCGGAGGCAACGACAACAAGGTGAGAGACAGCTGTGTTGTGGACGGATGTGGACTTGTGCTTGTGTGTGCACGGTACACTGCAACACATCAACTTATAGACAGAGCTGCGACCAGCAGCTCTATAGCTCACTCTGTTGGTTGGTTGATTGGTCCACAAAAGTGTCCCCACCCGCTAGCGGCCACAGTTTTCGCCCCAAGGAGGCTGAAATTTGGCATGGAGTTCAAGTGTTTGTGTGTGGGCGTGTGTGGATACACGTGTGTATGTGGTCACAGCTATTGCGGATTTCAATATGTTTTTTTTGCATAGAAACCAGTCTAAATCTAATATTAATGATTTATTTTCCAGCACGTCTTTCTTCCCTTGTATTGAACATGCCATTTTTGGTGGGTGTGGCACACACCAAATTTGTAATTAATTTTATCCTTCCCTGCCTGGCTACCCCAAGAGTAAAAAACATATATTTTTACAAGCTGGGCAGTGCATTAGGTAAGCAGTGTTCCTGGCCCCAAAAAGCACAGCTATTTGCTTAATCAAAGCTAATTAATTGCTTGTGTCCTCCCTGTGACATCACAAACGGCAATCATTCTGAAAAGCTTGTTTAGGCTTGTTAATCTGAAGACAAACCCTGGCTAAACAACAAAGAGTATCAATGTAATTTTCCCCCAGTGCCTAAATAACATTTCAGACAGCCAAATCCGTACAAAGAGGCAAAACCCATTTTCCATAATATCCCCTGTAAGAGCTTTTATGAAAAGTATTTTAGGATAGCCTATTGATTGAGACTAGCTAAAAGGGATGTCAGTGACAACAAAAAGTGAGCTCATTCAGGTATTATTCATCTCACTCCTACTAAATTGAACACACCCTTCCTCTCACCAGTTACTGGTGTGGAACAGCTCCAGCCTGCTCCCGGTGCAGCAGTACAGTGACCACTTGGCTGCTGTGAAGGCCATCGCCTGGTCCCCCCACCAGCACGGCCTGCTGGCCTCTGGAGGCGGCACGGCCGACCGCTGTCTGCGCTTCTGGAACACTCTGACGGGCCAGGCCCTGCAGAGCACTGACACCGGGTCCCAAGTCTGCAACCTGGCCTGGTCCAAACACGCCAACGAACTGGTGAGGAGGCTGACTGGCACACATGGATGCCGGCAATCTTCTTAAAAAAATGGCGAAAATTTATTTTTCTTTTGACAAATCAGCAGTTAACAAGGGGGATTGTTTTAATAATTTCTGCTAAGAAAGGAGATTCCAACCTAAATCACTCCATGGATATCACCATGCACTTGGATATTGACTGTATTTTGATCCAAAAGCACAGCCCAATTTCTTCTTTTAAATTGCATCCTTGTAACAGCTTATATAGATTATATAGTTATATAGTCTATCTTATTTTCTATCAAATTTCTGGTACAAGAATACAGTCAATTTAATTCTGATTCTGATCACAGTTTATATGCACAAATAGAGGATACAAGCAACAGACAGTCCCTTTGACTAATCCCCATTCTTTGATCACCATCCTTCAGCAAATGACAAGGACTGTCATTCATTATTCACAATAATTCACAAGTGATCGCAATTTTGCCACAGTACAGTTTCATACATTGACCCATTATTTTTTACAGTCCTCACTCTTGTGCTAGAATTAAAGGCAAAAAAATTGCCTTGCACTTTTTTCAGGAAAGTAACTACTAATTTGGGCAAAAAAAACGGGCAGAGTCCTGGAAACACTAAACAGACAGAGATCCAGACACTGATGTAGACTGTGACATGACAGCCCTCAGGCCTCAGGCCTCAGAACAAATGAACAACAGGAGTGGCTCATTCAATAAGTGTCCTCAGATGTTGCTGTGTGGTATACATGACTCATCTTATTCAAGTCTTGTAAAACCTTTGAGATACTACATGACAAACCTCGGGTCAGTCTCTGAAAAGCTTTAGTGAAAACCAGCTTAGACCTTCAAGGTCTAGTATAAAACCTACTTATGTATTTCTATGTTTAGTAAATGGTTTCTTTTCCCCTCTCAGGTGAGCACTCATGGATATTCTCAGAACCAGATCCTGGTATGGAAGTACCCGTCGCTAACCCAGGTGGCGAAGCTGACAGGACACTCTTACAGGGTGCTCTACCTGGTAAGAGTACAGCCGGTTCACTGTAGGGCTGGCACTAATGAAAAAAGACTGCTACTTAAAGGTCTTTCTTGCAAAAAAATGTAGTAGGCTATAGCCTGAAATATGCTTAGTACCAGAAAATATTTCTATATGTAAATACAAGCGTTCTGACTAGTGCAAGAATCATAACTCCCAGAGCTACCAAATATGGCAGGTTGGCTCCACTCATGTTGGCCAGATGGTTACACTATAATGTCAAAGTTAAGATATTGCCTCTGCTTCAATACTGCTGTTTCTTTTAATACCTTGGACCCTTTGAATTGCTTACAGGTCCAGCTGTATAGACAAGCCTTGTTTTGTGTAATCCACTGTGTTTCTGTTGTCAAACATGCATAATTTGATATGGTACTTTGGTAATCTAATTGTAAGGTCCCTACTCCTCCATGTCCTCTCCTTTTCTCTCCCCTTCTGTCCTCCTCCCTCAGGCGGTATCACCAGATGGTGAGGCCATTGTAACAGGTGCTGGAGACGAGACACTGCGTTTCTGGAATGTCTTCAGCAAAACCCGATGCACCAAGGTACAGCACAGTGTCCCATCACAGTGCCACATGACCCGTCATGTACTGGTGTGAGGTCTTTAGAGCAGAGGGTATTTTACACAGGACATTGAAATCGGGACACTGAAAAGCAATGATTTTGCCTCCTTTGTATTCCCCAGGAATCCAAGTCTGTGCTGAACCTCTTCACAAGGATACGATAGTGGTGGGCAGGGGTCAGAACTGAGAGCGAGAGAGAGGGCCACTGATGATGGAGGACACGGAACATCATGTCAGCCCCTCTCACCTGCACAGAAGCAGTAGACCCCTCTTATCATAGCACCACCCCTCAGCGCACCACCCCGTCACTAGTACAAAAACTTCTCAATTCCACCTTTTTATACCAAGGACGCAGTCCCACCTTCCAACAATGGCCGCCGTCCCTTCTGAAGTGATGTCATTGATTAAAAATCAAGCAGCCTAATCAGTCAGGACAAAATGTTGTCTATGTGCAAAGTCTGTCCTGTTTCTTTTTGTTTTGTTTTGTTTTTTCCTTTTATGTTGTGAACATCCTAAATAAAGATGTTTAAGGACAAAGATGTTTTATTATGTATTAGCAGAGGTATACATGTATAAGAGATATAAGCTATACAATGGTGATAACATCATGTTTCTACAAAGTTCTCATTTGTAACACAGTGAGGAAGAGGCCTGTTGCCCCTAGCCTGGCCTGGGGGGAATTTCTATATTTTGATAATGTGTGTGTATATGATCTATGATGACAGTATACAACAGACGAGAAGTAATAAACAAGTACACCAACCACAGTCAAGTCTGCTCATGCTGCCTCAAAGAGTGTCTTTATTGCTGTTTATAAATCATCATCATCATCATCATAAACATGTAACGCGAGATGTCATATACAGCGAGAACCATGTGGATCGACTTTTTATAAAGACAGTTAAAACCAAAACCAAATCTACCATTGGAAACGTTACAACTTGAAGTTGTCATTGTCACATCATAAAACACATCTTATGTGCAGACTGACCTGCCACAAAAAGGTAATTTGTTATAAAAATTAAGGGTAATATATGATGCATTGTACAGGCCCTTATTCAGTACTATTGGCAGCAAAAGCAGGTATCACCCACCACTAAATGTAGACCCCCTTCAGTATACACACTACTGGCTTTGTTCGGTTCACAGTGAGTTTGAGTTCATTTACTTGTGATAGCCCAGAGTCACCCACAAGTCAGCATCACTTTCAGCTCCTTGTAACTTCATACAACGGAACATTAGCCAAATGAAGCCTGCATTTAAATAGGTGCCTTTCTTTTCCTCTGTAACATTCCCTTGATCTCCCACATACTTCTGTTTCAGATACCACAGAGAAGTTCCGAAAGGAAAGCCGGTATCTAAGAGGATGACTGAACACGGGCTAGTAGTCAGAGTAGCCACTCCCCTGGAGGCCTCGGCACAGCAAAGAGAACTCCTTCATAATCTCCTTAACACGACGCTTGTTGGTCTGCTCCCTGAGAGAGTGGAAAAAGCAAGGTTTGTCATTTGGGGATAGGGATGGCAGTTGCCAGATCCTCCAGGTAATTTTTCTACATACAGAAAGAGTATCCATTATTTTATACCACAAATGCAATGTAGGCTAATGTTCCCTTGAAAAGTCTGTTTAAAAAAGAAAGTCTTTGGGGGAACAAGGATATTTTTATGTGTTATTAAATCATGTCAGTAATGGAGTAAACATAAAGGCCCATACTATATGTAGAATGAAAGGGTAATATGTACACATAATGTCTATACATTAGCAGTGTAACAACATAAAAGTGTAGTGACAGGAAGATGAGAATGGAGGCCCTTTACTGTACCTGAGGAGCTGCTGACTAAAGGTGTCCTTCTGCTCCATGGACACCAGGGCGGAGGGGAACCCTGGAGTCTGGAGTGTCTCCTTCAGCCACTGGGACAGCAGGGCGGGACAGTGTCTGTTCAGACTGAACAGCACCTCAGAGAAGTGCTCCGTCAAACTGCGAGGGGAACCGCCTCCAACCGCCTGCGGCAGGGAGAAAGATAGGCCTCCGTTAGTCCTTATCATGTAGCGCCATGCTCCACCTGTTACTCATACTGTAAGTAATGGCTATTTTTAAGCCAGAACAGCTATTAGGGCTATAAGACGAACAAGTAAACCTGGATAGTCGCAAGTGCAGGAATTATGTCATTTTGCAGCTGGCCATCTTGCCATAGATTGGAAGTGCCCAGTTATGACGCTGCATCAATATGCACTGTGTTCATTCATTCCACATCATAAAGGCCAATAACAGTTCACCTTTAGCATGAGTTCAACCAGGAGCTTCCACTCGCTATTAAATGGTAGAATGATGCCCAATTATGCTGAAAAGAAGAAATATTTTCATATAAAATGTTCATGTATTTTAATAGCGTATTCCTATATTGCTATGTTCACCTCCAGTATGGTTTCAAGTAGGAGTTTCCCATCCCTCTGTAACACTTCACCAATGGGAGGAATATCTCCACAATGAGGCAATAGCTCTGTCTGTCATGGGTGGAGAAAAAATAACAAGAATACTTCAGTTATTTAATTCTGGCTATATCTGCTTGATATGATATGATATGAAGTTGATGGCACACCATTACAGAAAATGTTTTTAACTGAAAGTCTTTCTTCATCATTTCTTTTATACAAGAGCATTCTGAGCTCTGGTTTGAACAATGTGTGGTGAACATGTGTTTCAGTCTCAACTTACAAAGAACAAACTGGCTGACTTGATGGTGGGCGTCTCCGGAAATTTGAGTGACAGCACCCCTGGTAAAAGGACAGAAATCCATAT
>OMKL01066000.1:0-12392 GCA_900302295.1 Parasudis fraserbrunneri | reverse complement strand
TAAATGCAGTCCATTTACCATTTTATCCTGGAGAGAGATGGAGGGAAAGAAAGAAAGAAAGAAAGAAAGAAAGAAAGAAAGAAAGAAAGAAAGAAAGAAAGAAAGAAAGAAAGAAAGAAAGAAAGAAAGAAAGAAAGAAAGAAAGAAAGATGTATTCCAGGATATGAATCATCTCATCCCTGTGATGGGAGTTAACAATACTCCAGAACCTTCCACAAACAAATTCCCTCACACTGCTTCCACACAGCACACAACCCCACTGAACTCTCTCTATCAGTCCATCATCCCTCTATATCACCCCTCTATAAACTCTCCATCACTCTATCATCTGCCTCTTATCTATCTAGACTGCCACACTGATACCAATTTTGGACATCAAGCTGATACCAGGCTAAAACTACAGGTATCTGCATCTGAGAATTTCCTCAGTACTAAAATCTGATAAGAGCCAAGTCTAACATGAAATGATGAAATGTGGAGGGGCAGCACTCTGACTGTTTATACACAGTGTTAATACAAAAACATTCCTATACAGCTCCTGACCCTGACAGCATTGCATCTTTAACTTGCTTGAAATATGGAATGTGTGGCTAAAACTTCTTCATTATCTTTCCATTCATTCACACCCTGACCCTAATTTGTAAATGTTCAAATGGGAGTTAAAATACAGTGAGTAAGGTAGATTAAAAAAAAATTCTACAATGTCAAAACAAGCAGGGTCTGGATCCATGATTCCGATTGGCTAGTCACGTGACCTCCATTTTGCGGGGTAAATCACATGATCTATCCCGCTTGGGAAGCTGAACCAGGAACTGTCAAACAGACCAACTGGTCGGTGCGCTGTTTTCACAACTATGTGTCTTTTTTAATAATATCTAGTAGTCTAACTGTTGTAGAAAAGCCTGGATTTACGCCCGGATTTAAGCCTGGATTTACGCCCGTTTGTACGTCTAAATCCCTCGGCTACGCCTCGGGATCTGACTATCCAACCGGGTGTAAATCCACCCATTTACCCCTTCCTCTTGGGGTTAATTGCTTTAATAACCCAATGAACTAAATAACCCTGTCATGACCAAGGAAAACAGAAATAACTAATACCATACCACACTAATACTATACCATATTACATAGGCTTGTTTCTGGACAGGGCTTGACTCTCTCTTTTCTCTGTCCAGGTGATGTGAGGCCGAGGACCTGAATTTTGGAATATTTCTTAAAACCGGTTAACGCCAAGTATTCAGTCTGTATTAATTTCCACCAATGTCTTAATGAAATCAATGTCGAGGATAAACGTTACCCCTTAACGCACAACAGTGATACGACACAAATTAACTGCTCTCTGCCTCGCTTGGCTGAGCTCCTGTATGGTGGCCATTATAGGACATCCTCAGCCACCTTTGTCACTCTTAAGGTCTCCAGTTGTTGTTGTTTGTTACAGGTTCTTGCACACAAAATGCGACATTTATCCTGCAAACATTTATTTTACGTGGCTCAAGGTCGATTTTTAATAAACAGAAACACGTTTGAAGAATAATTGTTGTAATCTTTGGCTGCTTTATCTCTTAATCTCTCTCTTACTCTCTGGAACTGGACATGTTTGAGCCCTCAATGTCTAAATGACACCTAGGTCACTAGTTAGTCTGCTCCATCACTCCACACTGCATTCATTTCCCATATCAACATCACGTTCGTAACATCCATTGAACTATATAAAATATCTTACAAATTCGTAGCTATGCTTGGTTGGGTAATGTTAGCTAACCAACAGCTAGCTAGCTAGTCAGCTAGTATAACAATAGCTAACGTTATCATGCTACTTTAATTGGCACACCTACCAACCTCACACAAGGCTAATGTTAACATTGTAAAAAGTGTAGTGGACAAGTTAACTTTTTAAAGCACTGTCATTTTGTTTTGTCAGGTCTGTGACAATGTTTTTGTGGGTATATAGTACTCTATCACACCAGACACTATGCAAACATTGAGATATATTTGTGTCACCATCAGGCTCTGACAATGTTTTTCTTCACCTACCACTGTGGCAGGTAGCTGGACATTCAGTTATTTTTGTCTGGCACTTCATGAATCCATGGAGAAAAGTTAGAAATATTAACAAATGCACAAAAGTCCAATGTACCTGATAGTAGAAATGTGTGATACAGAATCGAGCCTTGATCTACATCAATTGAAATTGCTTTGATCAGTAACATTCATTGAAATAGGCCAAACTAGTTAAAGCTAAATTTACCTGTCACAGACAATATTTGACCAGCATTTGGCAGGAGCATACTCTTCATTCCCTGTGGAAAACAAGTATTTGCAATGGCCTGACTACACACTGAAGATCTGGTAACTGTTATTGTACACAGGAGAAGACGCCAGACGATGTGGAGCTGCTGCAGTATCTGGAGAGGGCAGACGAGAAGTTCTTGAATGAAGCCTTGCTGCAGGAAAAGGAAGCAGACTCAAGTGCTTTGCTTGGGCTCATGGGGCACATCGTGGCTCTGATGGAGGCTCAATCCCACAAATGAACAATCACAACCACACTATAAAGTTTACTGAAAGGTGTATTGAGGTTGCGCACATGTTTATTGCACTGCATCTAATGTCTTGTTCAAAATAAACACATTTTCTAACAGAACATGTCTGCTTCAGTATGCTTAAAGAGCCAACTGGTACAATTATGGTAATTTAGTCAAGAAAAGCTTGTTGTGGAATGTTAGCTAATGTCAGGAGTGTCACCTTTTCAGCTTCAGATGTATCATTTTCACAACAACAGTTCTAACATTTTGGTTAATGTTACATCAACATACATTCTATTAAGAGAAATGCAATTAGATTGACAAACACGATTTTCATTGTAATGACTCAACATCAACTTTAATCAACAGAGAACATATACAACTGAGGGCTCAGAGGAGAAATGCGTCTTCACTTTTTTCAAATTTGCCGGCACATTCATGACCCCAAGAGGAAGAACCCTATTGATGTCGATGACCCCATGACCTTTCCTCTAGCGCCATCATCAGGCCAAATGTTAAATACTCAAATTAGTGTATCTCCTTATCCGATTTCCACCAAACTTGACAAATATAGTTGCCTCACTATAGCAAGGAGGCCTGTGAAGTTCTGAGTCATCTGGCCTCATGGTGGCACTATTCTCATAAAACTAAAATCATTAACTATTCCTCAACGGCTAAAATCAGGGGCATGGTCACAAAAGGTGGATTGAAAATTGGGGCAGTTCAGGGATATACCGGCTGTCAGCCACCGACAGCTCATGTCGAGTTGACTTTAATAAAGATACTGGCTGTCAGCCACCGACGGCTCAATGCGAGTTGACTTTAGTAAAGATACCGGCATGCATGCTATTCTTCGTCATGGCACATGGCACTTTTTTTCTCTTTACCAACTCAAAGATTAGAAAGTAAAATCCTTTCTCAGTGCAACTCAGTCTGTGCACCGATTCACCATCATTATATCCCAGAACAACAATGTCGGGGATATTATAGTTTTACTCCAACCGCGATATCTCGCATAGCTTTCATTCAAATGTTTTCAAATTTGCAGTGAAGATTCATGACCCCTAGAGGATGAACTTTATAAATTTTGGTTACACCATGACCTTTCCTCTAGCACCACCATCAGGCCAAAATTTCAATATTAGAATTAGTGTATATCAAATACCTTTTGTTTAAATCTTTTCTAATTTGCTGTGCACATTCATGACCCCTAGAGGAAGAAGCATATTGATTTTGGTGACCCCATTCTCACAGCTTTCATCTAGCACCACCATCAGGCTGAACTTTCAATGTTCAAATGAGTTGATCTCCTGATCCATTACTCATACAGTCATGAAACTGTTCACCTGCTTCTCATCAAGCTTGCTGTGTGGAATCTGGGGACTAACATCTTCAAATGTGTCATTTTGATCATTGATCAGCCAAACCATATGACCGCCAGATCCAATCAAATTTCAGAAAAACGCATGGTAAAATGGAAATGATTCATTACTTGTGAGTGCACTGTCCGATTTCCACCAAACTTGACAAATATGTTTGACTTACAATAGCAAGGACGCCTGTGAAGTTCTGAGTCATCTTGCCTCATGGTGGCGCTATTCTCATAAAACTAAAAACATCAACTACTCCTCAACGGCTCGTATTAGGGGCGTGGTCATAGGGTGAATTGAGAATTCGGCCCATTCGGGGATATTCCCACTGTCGGTCACCGACAGCACATGTCTAGTTTGTTTTTCTGTTTAGTAGTCAGCATACAGATATGTCAAACAGAAAACAAGGAATCTTACTTGTACATTTTGGATTCACCAACAAATCTAAACCAATAGACTCTGAAGAGTAATCCGAGCCACCAGACACCATTTTAAGGTAATCTGTGGAGTAAAATCTACAGAATGAATGCATCCATAGTCTAATGTAAGAATGATTGTCATATATCCATATAAGAAGCATTTTAGACAGCAGACATCACTGTCAGACTACAGCAAGTTATGCCTTGTCTCCACTGGCCAGGGTTTAGCCGTGCTGTGGCCTGTCTAGCGCATAGTAAGTGTCTCCATTGTCTTTACAAGCTGGCCAAACCTGGCTGGACCCCGGCTGGGACAGCCACCTTTCACTACCTGACCAGACCTGGCCAACGCCGGTTGGGACTATTGTATCATACTGGGTTAGCTCATGTACCACAGTTGGTGGTGTGAATTTTTAAATGTTGCCTAGCAACCGGAGAGTTTACAAGAAATGCAATGGAGACACAAACCCAACCGTATCGTACCATGCTAGACCATTGCTAGCCCCAGCTAGGCTGAACATAGCAAATGAAGACATGGCATTAGTATGCTGGCTATTTTCTAATCAACAGCCTTGACTAATATGTTAGTATGCTGGCTAATGGCTAGTCAACAACCTTGACTAACATTAGTATGCTGGCTAGTGGCTTGTCAGGAAAACACCATTCAAGGAACCGGAAAACGATTGTGGTCTATAACGATTATACTCAAAAACACACCTCAACACGTCTGAACATTTACAGATGTTTTATTTTAAGCTCACAATGAGAAGTTAGGGATGATGATGATGATGATCATCATGATGAAGATCCTGAGTGACTTGTGCCAGATTGAGGGATGTCAATGTTGTTTCTTCATCACTGAAACAGCACCGCTATGCAATTCTGGGGAGAAAACACACAAATACATCAATTAAAGAACAACAGAAAAACTGTTAACTTGAAGGTTGCAGGCATATCATTACATTGTCAATTTGTCTTGTACAATATTAAAGGTGCCCTTGCATAAAATCCTTCCCAAATTTTGATAAATGCCTATTAAAAACTAGGCGTGTCAGTGGCCAACAGCAGGCATATCCCCGAACAGCCTGAATTCTCAATCCACCTTTTGACCACGCCCCTAATCCAAGCTGTGGAGAAGTAGTTAATGTTTTCAGTTTTATGAGAATATTGCCACCATGAGGCCAGATGACTCAGAACATGCTATGGTAAGCCAAACATATTTGATAGAAGTTTGGTAGAAATCAGACAGGTCATATGATTTGGCCTATCAGTTATTTAAATGACACATTAAGAGCTGATTCAGACAAATTCCGGCAATGTGGGAAAAACACAGGTCCTCCCATCCATTTGAATGAGGGTAGTGCATTTGGGCTGCGGGGGTGGGGAACGTACAGGGTGCCGAAAAAAACACCACGGCGTGCAGGAGGAAAGTAGAGACATTGGCCAAAACACAACCAATGTCACGCTGCGGTGGCCAATCACTCACTAGCCGGCGATCAGACTGACACCAACGCATAACTCTGCGGCAAGGTGCCAGATTGTCTGATCCAATGTGAATTGTCCCTTAAAGATATTAATCCCCAGATTCAACACAGCAAGTTTGGTGAGAATCAGGTGAACAGGCTAGGGGCAATTGGGAAAAAGTGGTTTTAAAGAAATGCTAAATGGTGGAAATTCCAATACGGTGGACTTCATAGGTCCTTATGGCAAATTTGTTGTCAATGAGTAGACGCATCTCTGGATATCAGTTTGATTGTATAATTAATGGATCAGGAGATACACTAATTTGAATATTGAACATTTGGCCTGATGGAGGTGCTGTCGGAAAGGTCATGAGGTCACCAAAATCAATAGAGTTGATCCTCTCTGGGACATGAGTGTGCACTGCAAATTTGAACAGATTCGAATGAAAGCTATTTGAGTTACTCGACTCGAGTTAGTCAACTGCCTAGCTCGTAGTTCATCCCTCATTGCCCCATCCACCTCAGGTATGTTATGTATGCTAACAGGTTAGAGCCCACACAGAGTTAACTAAATTATACAGACATGGGGTAATGATTGATAGTGACCATTAGCCAGCTGATTGTGTTGATATGTGTATGTGCATAAATGTGATAAGCAGTATTGGTGAGAGTAGTTGTACTGTGAAAATCTTAACGATACCATCCCTATTCGGGGATAGAATTTTCATAGTATTACTGTAAGTTTCAAGGTTATTTCAACAATGTGAAATTTCAAAAAGGCTGTCGAATTTGATTTGACTAATTTAGAATAGGAAATGAATGGAACCAGACATGTTAGGGCACACATGTAAAAACATGGACAATTGCACAAATGCAAGACATATACTCACCTATATCTAACCGGCAATGTGGGTAAGCAAGCCTTTCACTGCGCCTTTTCAAACAAAACAAAAAGGGAGTTAAGGGTTAATTATTTTGCACACTGTATATATATATATATATATATATATATATATATATATATTTAAATAATTCTTAATAGAGAATACATTTTAATTGTCCTATATGTTGAGCATCCACAATACCATCACATACAAACACATCACAGCCCATGGGCCCTACATTCACAGGAAATTATCATGGGAAGATGGTGTAGTGAGTGTAGTGATGGTTGAAGCTACGTCCAATTTATGATTCACCTCTATATGGAGTAGAAATTCTCAATTCTCCAGGAGCAATTTACCACACAGAAAAACTATGCTTATTTATGATATGTGGGATTACAAGCAGTCTTTTATAAAACATTTTTTTTTTTAAATTGGTTTGAGACTTAATAATAGCTGATGAGTTTGAATTTGATCTTTAAGTAATTTCATCCAACTGACATTTATGTATTTATTATTGTTGTTATTATTATTTTTACATGACTTAAAATCTACACATCCTTTCCTTGTTTTGTTGATATGAAGACACTTTTTTTATTTATCTTGTTTTACCTTTCAACTTGTTGCATGCTCTTTTGACATACATTTCCCTTCAAATTTATTTTGAACTTCCATGGTAATAATGAAAATTGATGATGAAACTTACCTTTAGCGAGGTCTTTCCAGAATGGGGATGGGTTTGCTGTGAATTAGATAATAAATTGTACAGTCAGGGTAGTTCATTGACTCTTTGAAAGTAGTCAGTAAAAATAGTGTGAGTAACAAGTAAATGCCCAGCTAAAATTCAAAATGTCAGGCTATTAAAATGTTACAACTAAACTAGTATTTCAGTGCATCACCTAGTATGTATTGTACATACATATATCACCTGACAACATGACTTTATGCCATAGCTAAAAGGTGAGGCACAAGTGACTGAATTCTGGAAAGAATTTAAGCACAAGAAGTGGGAATATGTTAAGGTACTGTATGTATCTTAATAGCTGTGAAATGGTGGCTGGACAAGCCATGGAGAATGGACCATTGGACCACATGTCCACCAAGAAGGACAATTGCTTAGGCATGTTGTCTCTGACAAAGTTAGCTGCCTACTGATCACCTTCTGGCTAAACAGTCTAGTTACCATTAAGGCTAGACAACCACTGTTGACCACTAAGATACATCAATAGTTACATCTCTTTAGCAGCATCAAAGCTTTTGGTGTCAGACCTAGATATTGAACAAAGCAGTACTCTGTGATGACTGACTTTTCACAGAGCAGGTTCCATTACTGGGTCCCTTCAATTCATGAAGACATTATGATAAAAAGAGTCATACCTTGCATAATTTCTGCCAGCTGAGCCAAAGATTCCTCGCCTGGGTTGTTTTGAGCTTCTGGGAGATTTGAAATGAAAGTAAAAATGTTATTTAATTTGAGCTGGCATAGAGGCAAAGAAAAACACATGATATTTATCACTATGTGAACCAGATAGGTATTTATGTTAGAACTCAAAAGAAAGCAAGCATGCATGCATGAACACACACACATATACACGAACACACACACAAACATATATATATATATAGATATATATTGTTGGATACCCTGTGCTGTTGGCATCGCATTAAGCCCGGCCACAACAACAAAGAGCAGGAACAAAATCTGAATCTTCATTTTCTACAAAAGAACATAGAGACATGTTAGACCATTACCATCTATCTAGAAAGAGTTCTGAGTTCCCTTCCACATAAAATGTTTAAGAAACTTATATAAGCCAGGCAACAAACTGAATCACTGTAGGCTTCAAATTGAAAAATAAAAAAGGCTGTTCTGCATTTCATAGTGTTGGTTAACCATCTCCATTTGAGGAGAGAGAGAACTCACCTTCAGAGGCTAGTAGTGGCTCCTTTCAGGTGAAGTAACTAGATTTTGTCTTAGACCTGCAATATATACTCTGGAGTTTGGCCATAGGCTTTGTGTGTGCGTTTCAGTAAGCCTAGGGGGTATTTAATTAGCTTATCTACCATTTACCTAATTTCATTTCATATTCATTTACTTCAGCAAAAAGTGCATTTGGCGTTTGCATGTCAATATTTAGTTTGTCAGTACATTACATATTTGTATTGTATGTCTAATCAATGCTTAGAGCAATGGAGCATATAGTCTCATAACGGCCTATTCTGTTGATTAAAAATGAACGATCAGAGTCTACACAGACTATGGAGTTCCCCATGTGCTGCTGGAATTATTTGAGAGTAATAGTACACTAATTGTAATCCTGAAATAGATGATCTTATTGCTCATCTCCAAGCCGAGGAAGAACTCACACCAAAGGCTGTGATGAAGAGACAGAGCGGTAAGATCATGGATGCAGCTGGAAGTGGCAGAGGAGAAAAGGATGGCGGCAGCCTACCCGACGGTGCCAGTGTTCCCCAGGCTGGCAGCGGGTAATTGCCGACCGGAGAGCCGTCTAGGAGCGACCGCTCCATGCTCGCGGGCATTCAGCTCACTTCTGCCACCGACAGCAGCAATGGAAAACAGTACTGCTCCCCTCTTGCACACAGCAGTGGCCGTCTCTCCAGTGCCACAAGAGGGCCCACGACGAGGTACGATAAAGCTGCCACCTTATAATGAAGAAGAACTACCAGAGACTTACCTAATCCAAGTGCAATTGGCCTCCCAGCTTAATGCATGGACAGAGGAAGAGACAGCGATTCCAGGTCACCCTCGCCCCGGAAGGTAAAGCACTACAGGTTCTCACAGACCTCGAGCCAGAGGAGCGATTCAACTGGCCAGCCATCGAGAGAGTAATACAGCATCGATTCGGCCGCCATGTTTATGCTGATGATGCCAGAGACAAGCTTGTCAGCCGCCGGAGAAGAGAGGGAGAGAGCTTAGGTGCCTATGCAGCGGATCTCCGCCTTTATGCATGGCGCGCGTATCCCACCTTCGACACTGGGACGCAGGAAGAACTCACTCTCCAAGCTTTCATTCGTGGACTCTGTCGTGTTATTGAATAATAACTCGTGAGTCCGACTGTTTATCTAACGTGGTATCTTTATTCAGTACTGCTCTAAGCATACACACATGTTGGGTCTTGCCCCCTAACCCCCTGAGTCGCCTCTATATGATGTCATCACTTGTGGTCTTTGTAGTCCATTTAGCATGGCTCAATATAAGCATCAACAGTAACATCACATCTCCCCTTCTTAGAATCAATGGGTAGACTGCCAATGATTCACCAGACCTTAGAGCAGGAGTCGGGAACCTTTTTGGCTGAGAGAGCCATGAACGCCACATATTTTAAAATGTAATTCCGTGAGAGCCATACAATATGTTTAAAACTAAATAAAAGTAAATGTGTGCATTTTATGTAAGACCAACACTTTTAAAGTACAATAAGTCTCTGAATTCTTTATAATAACGTTGTTATGCTGTTGCTAACCAATGATGAATAAAGTACTTCTTACCATTAATGCGACTTCTGGTGCTGCATGGTTTTGCTGATGGCTTTGTAGTCTGGTTGATACGTAGTGAGGTTAGGCTTCATGCAGGCGTTGAGACTTCCATCCGTTAAACGTGATCGTAGGTTGGTCTTAAAGTTCTTTAGATGTGAGAAAGACTGCTCACATGCATACGTAGAGCCAAACATTGTCAGTACAGCAATACTCACACGCTGCAGTGTGTGGTATGTGACGGGAAGCGTGTTCCAAGTTTTGACAATCAGCTGGTCCGCGGGTTGAAGTTTTTTCATTTCTCCCCACTTGTGTTTGCTCGTCAACTCTGCTTGCTGTCATGCAAGTCTTTCCAAATCTTCATTCAGTGACTTGAACTTATTCACCCACATGTCAGAGGCCTTCAGGTCAGCAGCTTGTAGCTCAAAATCTCTGACGGAGACACTGGGGATGTAACTCAGGTCGGCGCTGTCCACTGCACACTGCACAATGAACTTAAAAAGACGAGTGTGCTCATGAAATTTTCCAAAGCGCGCTTTGAATGACAGCAGGAGATTAGATGTGAAGCCTGCTAGCTGCTGAAGATCAAGATGTTGAGCAGAGTCACTTGCTGTGCATGCATCTTTAAACTCTCCCAGTTTTTCAAAGTGTAGTAAACATCACCTCACCAGGCTGCTCGCCACACTCTTTTCATGTTCACGAAGAAGTGCTACGAATCCTCTGTTTTTCCCCACCATGCACAGAGCACCATCAGTACACACCGAAATAAGTTTATCCATTGGTAGATTTTTTTCTTTAGTGAGCTCAGCGAAAGACTTGAGTAAATCCTCCCCTCTTGTTGTCCCTTTCATAGGCAAAAACAGCAAGACTTTCCTCACGTAGTGTGTCACCGACAGCATACCTTGCAATCACGTTGAACTGGGATAAATGGCTTACGTCTGGTGACTCATTCAAAGAGAGAGAAAAGAATGGTGCTGCATTTATGTCCTTCACTTGTGTTGCCTCACTCTGATTTGCCATCATGATGGTACGCTCGTGAACAGTTCTTGCCGACAGAGGCATGTCTTTTATTTGTTTTAGTCCGAAAAGTCGTCAAAAAGTTCATTGGCAACATCAAGCGTGAGTGTTTTGGCATACTCCTCATCTGTGAATGGCTTTGCACCAGCAAAGCTAGCCGAATTCAAGTCACCTTGTTGGGTCCAAACAAGGAGTTGCTGCTGACTAGCACAGTAGCTGTAAACATGCTTTCTTCCTGCTGTCCCCCGCAGGATATTTCGATGCAAATGTAGTATGGTGTGTGTCGAAGTGCCGCTTTATATTTGACCGTTTCATCGATGCAATTGTATCATTGCATATTAAACACACTGCAGAACCTGCTCTCTCCACAAAGGTGAATTCCTCTGTCCATTCCTGCTGAAAAGTACGATACTCCTCATCTTTTTTTCTTTTAGCCATCTTCTTCGTCAAAAGGGTTTCTGCAATTAGCTAGCAGACTACTTGATTAAAAGGAGGGAAGTTTACTTCCTGACCTCACAACTACCCGTGTACGGTATGCATTATCCAATAAAAATGTGGTGTTGTCTCAGAGGACAGCTGTGATTGGCTCCAGCCACCCGCAACCATGAACATGAGCGATAGGAAATGAATGGATTGAAATACATGAGAATGTTTTGTATTTTTAACGTTATTTTTATTTTTATTTAAGATTTGTCTGCGAGCCAGATGCAGCCATCAAAAGAGCCACATCTGGCTCGCGAGCCATAGGTTGCTGATCCCTGCCTTAGAGGATTATTCTGCCTCTATAGCTGGAAGGTCTGTTCCTATCTGAACCTGGAAATAATACAATGACTTAACTTAAATCTTATATAGCCATGCTGTAACCATAAGCATATTAACTACAACTACAAGACAAGCTGCGAGCCTACAACTTAGAAATAAAAAGGGCTAGACAATCTTTTTTCTCTGGTGTCATTAATAGAAACACTAATCATACCCAGACTCTCTTTGCCACAGTTGACAGACTGACAAACCCTCCAGTTCAACTTCCTCCTGAACTCTGCTCTGTTAACAAATGCAATGATTTTGCCTCGTATTTTAGCATCAAAATTAGCGACATTCAATCAGCCATCATCTCCTCCGCACCCAGCGACATAGCCGCACCATGCTCTTCTTCTCTGCGAAAAAACTGTCCTCCTTGCTTGTCGCATTTTAGTGAAATTGACTATGAGACGCTCGAAGAAAT
>OMKL01065996.1:0-10322 GCA_900302295.1 Parasudis fraserbrunneri | reverse complement strand
GCGCTCCATGTTCAATGTTCAGTTTTACTGAGGCTCAGAAGCTCAGAATCCGAGTTCCGAGCTCGGGGGGAGGGATACGTTATGAAGTCTTATTGCTGTCGGTAAGAATGATTTCCTGTACCGTTCAGTTCTGCATTTGGGGAGCAGGAGCCGCTCGCTGAACGAGCTTGCTCTCCCAGCCAGGTCAGTGTAGAGTGGGTGTGCGGTGTTGTGCATAATGGCGTGGAATTTGGCCAGGCTTCTCCTCTCCGCCACCACCGCCAGTGAGTCAAGTCTCACGCCCACTATGTCACTGGCCTTCTTGGCCAGTTTGTCCAGTCTGTTGTGATCCGCCGCTCGCAGGCCACCCCCCCAGCAGGCTACTGCAAACAGGAACTTCTGGTTTCATCCCTAGTAGGTAACCTAGATGGTAACAATTTGTATCCACTGTTCAGGACATGGTTGGGATCAGATACAATGTTGTTGTCCAACCTTAATATGTTATTGTGGTAGGCTGATTCATAGAGTTCTTAAGGGGTTGGCCTACAATCTTTGAGCAAATTTTTATTTGGTAGAGCAGTTTTGACTTTAGAGTAGTGGACAAACACTTGTACCATGTAGTATTACAATACTGTTGAACACAGAAGGAAAGAAAACAGGTACAGGAGGAGTAGTTCAGTGTTTTATGAGAATGGTGATGAACCATGAGGCCAGAGGACTTCACAGGCCTTCTTGCTATGGTAGGGCAAATATATTTGACAAGTTTGGTGGAAATCGGGTCAGGAGATACATTCATTTGAGTATTGAATGTTTGGCCTGATGGTGGTGCTAGAGGAAAGGTCTTTCCTTCCTCTAGGGGTCATTAATGTGCACTGCAAATTTGAAGAGATACGAACGAAAGGTATTTGAGATACACCAATTCTAAAATTGAAAGTTTGGCCTGATGGTGGCGCTAGAGGAAAGGTCATGGTGGCGCTAGAGGAAAGGTCATGGGATCATGAAAATCAGAGTTAATCCTATAGCGGTCACGAATGTGCACCACAAATTTGAAAAGATTAGAATGAAAGCTATTCAAGTTAGTTTCAGTCAGGGTAAATCCATTATATCCCCGACACTGTTGTTCAGGGATATAAAAATACATGTCATGCAAAAACAAGAGAATTAGAGCGGACTGCAGCGCACGAGGTCCGCTGTTATGATTTTAACAGCTGTTTTCCTGTACTCCTGCCTAAAGATGTTGCCTTTTAAAACTGTTAGTGAGATAAATTAATTGGCAGACCTACTGAGGTCCCACCTAATGCCCTATTTGTGAATAGCTATGAAAGTGAAATGTAGCGCTATCATAGTAATGCCATAATGTGTAACATTGTCATATATGATATCTTGTCCATGTGCGATTTATTTTGCCTAAACCCAAGTTGGCATATTCCTCCTGTGATCCGCTGTATATAAAGAATATGCTGTTTTAGCCATCATTTTCACAATGAGAGCATATTTCTAAGTAGTGAAGCAGAAGAAGAAAAAAAACAATCTCTTGACCACAGGCTGCACCTCTCTGTGCAAGGTTATATCAGCAGTGCTTGGATGTAAATTCAGCGTCAGCATTCCACACTGCAGGCAGAACATACTTGTCTGATCAAACAGCCTCAATATTAAACTAGTATTTGCATATTTACAAATCAAATTCAGTTTTGAAAATGAGATGATAGAAAACATTCCAATCTACTGTACACAAATCTGCTATTATCACATTTTTGATCTTGTAAGGAAATTAGACGTTTTTTTGGCCTCTAGCCAACATTGTTTGTGTGCGCAATAATCCAGGTTTGCTTGTGGGGAGTCACATATTAATTTTAAAGATATTTGAATACTAAGTAGGTTGTCACATGTAGAGGGGTAAAAAAATAGACCACGTCTCCATAATGTAACCCAATGCATTCCATGCCCTCTCAATGGGGCAACACATCTAACTGAAATACACGGGGCATCTAAATCTGGGCTCGGAAGGAGATTGGCTGTATACTACTTGTTTATGTACTTGTTTTAAATATATTACATCCACCCCAAAATGACTGACACAGACAACTGAGTTAACTGTACATTTGTATGCTGTTTTACTTAAGCTTTTTTTTTTTCTAAAAAAAGTTTGATTTCACATTTGTATTTGAATTAAAACATACTCACATTTTACCCTTCTATTCCTGTCATATTCATTTACTCAATTACTCAGTAGGTTCAGTGTTTGTTTTGTTACAGACAAAAAACAGTAGAGCATGAAACTAACTTACCTGTCCACCAATAGAATGACCAATGAAGTCAGATTTTCACACAACAGCTAAATTCCACAATAGGAAAATAGAATAGTCTAATAAAGTACACTACTGGTTACTTACTAATGAATTACTACAATTGGCAACTACTTACTAAGTTGGTGGCAGTGTGTTAGCTTCAGGCTCCATTTGTTTCACCTTATCGTGGAATTACAATGACACTCAATAATACAGTACATTGAAAATAGAAATAAAAACTTGAGAGCTCAAGAAAATAAAATGTGTCCAAATAGGGGAAAACCAAAACGTTAAAAAGATTAGGGACATTCTTTTTACATTGTCTTTTTAGAATACTAGTCTTTTTTTTTTCTTCTCCCTTTTAGGGGAAAGTCCGTTCCTCAAATCTATGATGGTGGCTCTGATGCAGGAGCCTAGGTGCTGCAGTGAAGTAGTGGAGACTGGAGTGGAGAAGCGATGTCCCGATTCAAGATGAAGAACATCTATAAAAAAATTAAAAAACAGCCTGCACATAGATGTGCAGAGCAATTACTCAAAAGTTCAACTTAAATGTCCAATAGCTCTGTTTCAATAGATCAGCATGTTTTCACCAATGAAATGATCCATAAAATGTAGATGTAAACACACATTTACACATTCACAGTAAATGCAACTATCTTCATAAAAAATAAAGTACTCTCTAACTAATTATTTTTTTCAGTGTCCAGGAGGAGGCACTATTGACTATGTATTTGATTTAAAGGAGCAGTAAATTAGCTATCCTCTCAAAATAATTACAATGAATTACTATGAATTAATTAAATCTACTTTCTCATAATAGTGTTACGTTCTCATAACAGTGATACGATTTATTTGGTTGACATGATCATAAATGACAGATTAAATAACCTGGGTTACAATAAGCAGACGTCACACTTTCAATATGCGGCATAGTTCACAACACTTTTTTCGTTTAAGGAGATATTATCTATATGGTTGAAATGTAGGCTATATAGATTATAGAAAGTAGCCTACTGATGCAGTTAAGAAGGTTTTTTTTATGTAATCATACATTCATCTTTTTTTTTTTTTTTTAGCGGCTGAGGGGGCCTTTAGTGCGGTTGGCCCTTCTGGCATTTGCCCGCCGTGCCAGATGGCCAGGAATGTTGTTTCCTGATGGTTATTTGCATGTGATAATGAAATCGAATCTGCAATCTGAACAGAAGAGCTAAAATATGGCCTCAAATTAAAACTGGCCTGGTGTGATTGGATGGTCAAATTCTGATTCCAGAAGTCACATGAGAAGACTTGTGTAGCCTTTGAAAGGGGGCCAGTATCAGATACTTTGGGTTGCCATGCCAGCATGCTTAAAGTGTACCCAAACCATACTGAGCCGTGGACAAAAGACAATGGAAAAGCGTGCTGTTCTGACCCGTGGACAAAAGACAATGGAAAAGCATGCCATACTGAGCCGTGGACAAAAGACAATGGAAAAGCATGCCATACTGAGCCGTGGACAAAAGACAATGGAAAAGCATGCCATACTGAGCCGTGGACAAAAGACAATGGAAAAGCATGCCATACTGAGCCGTGGACAAAAGACAATGGAAAAGCATGCCATACCGAGCCGTGGACAAAAGACAATGGAAAAGCATGCCGCACTGAGCTGTGGAAGCATGCCGCACTGAGCCTGCACGGGTACAGCATAGGTACACTGACTAAAACCATAAGTGTAGCTGTTACAGAGTGTGATGATGGGAAGGGCCTGAAATTCAGTTTCCACATCAGTGTGTTGACCCCACTTTTAAGGGGAGAGCCTCAGGAGAAGGGCTTAGAGCAGAGGTTCCCAAAGTGGGTGCCGTGATTGCTGCCACAATCTGCTCATTTCACATTCTTATTCCACATAATAAATTGTACCACACAGCTTATAAAATTTTTATTTAATTACATGTCAAAATGAGTTTGAAAGCTGATTAAACACATATACTGTTCATATTTTAAAATGGCATATAAAATGTAATAGCCTACTTGCAACTGAATGCATATTTATGTTGCAAAGATAGTTTCTCACAGACTTATCTACAAATGGACTGCATAATGCACATTACTCTCACACTGCCAGACACTGCATTTTAATGCAGCATTGTATAATGAACTGAGTTTTGATAGCTTTTGCCTTCTGGAGACGAATGTCCCTCCCACTCAAAGAGCACTGTCAACGTGTGTAAGAGAGAGAGAGAGAGAGAGAAACAGAGAGAGTGAGAGATGGAAAGTACATCGCACAAGTTCCCTTTCACAATCCGTTGAAGCGTTTCAACCGTTCCAATAAGATCTCTCTCTCTCCCTCCCTCAGAAGAAGGTGCAAGTTATTATTATATCCCCAAATGACAGTACCTGAAATAAAAAAAATATGGTTTTACCTTGACCGCCGCTGCAGTGTTCGTGTAAACACAATAACTCAAATAGCTTTCATTTGAATTTCTATGCACATTTATGACCCCTAGAGGATGAACCCTATTGATGCTATATTTTGGTGATGACCCTATTTTGGTGACCCCATGTCCTTTCCTGTAGTGCCACCATCAGTCTAAACCTTCAATCTTCAAATTGGTGTAACTCGAAAAGCTTTCATTTGAATCTTTCCACATTTGCTGTGCACATTCATGACACTGAGAAGAAGAAGCAGCTTTATTATGGTGACCCCCTTTCCTCTAGCACCACCATCAGGCCAAACATTCCTACTTGTGAATGTGATATCTCCAATAGCTTTCATTAAAATAATTTCAAATTTGCAGTGCATATTCATAACCCCGAGAAGAAGAAGCCTATTGATTTTGGTGACCCCATGACCTTCCCTCTAGCACCACCATTAGGTCGAACTTTCAATTTTATCTCTTGATCCATCAGTGATACAGTCATGAAACTCATTCAGAGATGTGTCTACTCATGCAGGGACAACAGTGGCTCAAGGTAGAGTGGTCATCTGGTAATCTGAAGGTTCCCGGGCTCCTCATCGTGTCAAAGTGTCCTTGACCAAGACTTCACCCCTAACTGCTTCCGATGAGCAGGTTGGTACCGTGCATGGTTGCCTCCACTGTCGGTGTGTGAATGTGAGTGAATGGGTGAATGTGAGGCATAAGTTGTAAAGCGCTTTGGATAAAGGCCCTATATAAATGCAATCCATTTACCATGCACAACAACATTGCCATAAGGACCCATGAAGTCCGCCATATTGGAATTTCTGTCATCTTGAATTATTGGAAAAACACTTTTTTCCCTACTCCCCCTAGCCTGTTCACCTGATTCTTACCAAACTTGCTGTGTTTTAAATCTGGGGACTAACATTTTCAAATGTGTAATTCAGATAATTGATAGGCCAAATCGCCAGATCCAATCAAATTTTGGAAAAACGCATGGTAAACAGGAAATTATTTGTTACTTGTGAATGCACTGTATGATTTCCACCAAACTTGACAAGTATGTTTGCCTTACAATAGCAAGGAGGCCTTTGAAGTTCTGAGTCATCTTACCCCATAGAGGCGCTATTCTCATAAAACTAAAAGCATGAACTACTCCTCAACGGCCTGGATTAGGGGCATGGTCAAAAGGTGGATTGATTATCTGGGCCATTAGAGGATATACCCGCTGTCGGCCAGTGCATATCAGCACATAGTTTTAAAATATCATCATAGCCTATGTCTGTGTGTTTTTAACTCTGCTAAATTATAGTTTAATTTAGAATATTCTTAATTTATCTACTGTATCAATTATTTTCATTGAAATTATTATTTGCTCATTGTATCAATTAGTTCTCTGGAATTCTATTCTGATAATGACTCATTGACTCATTGACTCATTTATCAGTTTTAAATATGCTACAAACAAAATGATGGTGTGTTTCTAATAGTTTAAGCTCTGACATGTTGTGAAACATGTCTTTTTTGTTGGGGTGCCGTGGGGGAAAAGATATTTTCAGGGGTGCCTTGGTCAAAAAAGGTTTGGGAACCGCTGGCTTAGATATTGGCTGCCCACTCTGCCCCTGCACCTTCCGAGTGCAGTATCTAAAGGGGTTAATAACTTCCTAAGACCTACGGGCTTGGAGGGCCAACTCAAACCATGATGGTGGACTAGCATTAAATTCACATTGCTGTATCTATTTCTTGTGTCTGCCTGTGTGTATGTGTGTGTGCATATCTCTCACTGCAAAACAAACAAAAAAAACCTTAGCAAGGTGTTCATCATGGGTATTTCAAGATATAGAAAGTCACATTTACTACAAATTTCTCCTGGTGTATTGATTCTTTCTTGAAACAAGTCATTATCAACAAGTACAACCTTTTGAAACAAGCAAAATGATCTGCCATTGCAGTAAGCAAATTTGACTTACAATGTCTTGAAATGAGTCTTCTGAGTCTTAAAACAAGATAAAATCCCTTGCTAGATGGACTTTTATTTGCAGTGCCCCCCACCCGTGTAGCATTTCATGCCTCGCCTACCACCATCTCTAAGGGTTTTGAGGCCATAATACACTTTGACATTTAGAAATACAGAGTAAAATGTAGAACTTGAATATGGGGGTTATTGTAGGAAGAAGCAGAGATATAGGGACTAAACTGACCATGGTAATAGGCTTAACCCCTCCACTGCATCAAACTCACAGTAGTGTATTCCTTCTCACTCTAACTTTCTTCCACTCTCTCTCTCCTTGATCTCTCAGGTTGTGAGTACTGATACAGGCTGTGTGTGGCATGATGTGAAATGTCAAGTGGTGAGTTTACTTCGGGGGGGGGGGGGCTTGGACTGCCCCACTGCGGAACCACAGTTACACTGCCCTCAAGAGGATGGGGAGGGGAATTCTGCAAAGCAAGGCCCAACAAGGGGAACAAAGGCCATAGGCATTTCAAACCAGTAGTAAACACTGGGGGAATTAAATGCCTCTTGCTCAGTGAAATACAAGTAGCCACACACACACCAGAGCGCAGCATGTTTTGTTGTTTATTTGACAGGGACAATGCACAATAAATAAGCTATTTAAAATCTGTGGTCCCTGGGCGGGAGTCGACAGTCTATATAGGGAGCAATGAAAAGCGGCACAGTGGCACTTTGGAAAAATGCATTATGTGAATGTATACCCTTATGAGGCATACATATATAATATATATAAAGTGCCTTAAAACAACTAAATAATTTGATAGTGTGAAAAACACTATTTACATGCAAAGAGAAAATGACAGAATCATTTCAGTCACTTTATCTGAAGTAGGACATGTCCATGTGTATGTCTGTACATACTATGCTTTAAACAAAACTAGGTCGAATGTGGCCCCATATTTAGTCTAATTTGAAAAGAGGAAGGGGTGCACATCAGTTACATTATCCTGTGTGCAAGGCTAACAAGCACTTTGGAAAAAACACAAACAAACACATCAGGGGAAAAAGTGAATGGATTTCAAGGTGAAATTCCAAACATGAGCATGTCATTGGCTGTATGGACTTTGAACAGATTGAAGCTTATTCATTCATAAATCTTGAAGGAAAAGCATATACACGCAACATATGGAAATGCTTTTCCTGAACCATGTCCACATGGTTGCATTATTCTCCATGGCAGAGGAAGCTTAGAGCTGAGGAAAAGGCCCAATGTCAGAAAATACTTTTAGACGCAGGTATCTAATGGCAGGAAAAACCCAGCAGCAAAGCTATCTCAAGAGCACTTCCACACATGGATGCAATTATTTCAAACAGTGTTCTTGGGCAATTCCCCCAGTTACAGAAATCCTTATCCTGGTTCCTCTATCAATTCCTACCCAATTGGCTCGTGCATGCAGCCCTCTCCATCCCCATGCCTGCAGCAAAGCCAATCTTAATCATTATCTCTTTCTCTGCAGCAGAAGCCAGCCCTAGATTAGTTCCCAAGGTCTTGTTTCTAATTCTACCAGTCAACACTGCCCTCCTGGTGCCAAGCTTTGAGTAACTATTATGCCTCAGTTTCACATTATCAGCCCTGAACAAAGAAATGCCTGGGCCCCTGAAAAATTCAGTGAATAGGTCCTCTATCTCTCCAACATAAACACCTACAAGCAAACTGAGAGAGACTTATTCGCTGTCAGGGGCTATGTAAGCGTGCACACACACACACACACACACACACACAAGCAAACAAACAATGACTGATACCATTTTCAAGAGAGGGGATTTTCATTCAGTAATGGGCTACACTTTATCAAAGCAACGGCAAATCAAATGTTTTAATTAGTAATGGTCACTATGACAATCAATATGTAATCTGGTCATCAATTGTATTTAAGATGAACGTAAGTCTCTTGTTACCCCTCATTCAAGTGGTTGGGCTCAGAAAGTGTTCCTGGTATATATCTTTAGGGCTTCACTTAAAAGCTAGCACTTTGGGTAATCCCCAAACAGCCATTGGCTCCCGAACACCAGTCTACCTTCAGATCCACTTATGCAAACCAATCCCCCTGGTTTACGTATTTCAACGGCTTGGGGATGGATAGCATTTTGAATGGACATTTCCGTATATGGACATTTAAAATATGTTGGTCCTTAGTATTAGCCTCATGTCTACTGTGCCTCTGTTGGGAAGTAGGAAATAACAGGAATAAAACCCTTTGTTTCTTAGCTCCACCAGCACTGGAGTGATAACCTTCTTTTCCAACAAACTGCGATAGGGGCTGTGATTCCAGTCTCCCAGGAAAGGGGGGGGGTTTGCAGGAGAGAGCCAGTCTGTATCCATGGGATAACCATTTCCTCATTTATGGAGGCAGATGGTATGCTTTTTCGCATGTGATTGTGTTTCCTGAGATAACATTCTGCTGGCCCACATCACTGCTACGCAAACATCTCTGACCGGTGCTGCATGACCCATGGTGGGACAGACGTGTCTGGATTTCCTTGCATTTCCAATCATCTCCCCGCCATGTTTCATTAGTTATCTCTTCCCCTATGTCCCTCTCCCAACATCTCTTCAGGCCTTCAACTTTGGGTGGTTGAGATTCCCACAGAGGGTTATAAAAGCATGATGTTTTCCTTTTGAAGTGCCAGTCCTGTTCCAGTCTGTATCTTGGTTCTAGATATAAGCAATGATTGCCTATTTGAGAGTGTATACTCTTTTCTTAATTGTACAAAGGACATAAGTTGGTCTCTGTCAAATATGTCCCCAATATAAACAATTCCCAGTTTCACCCATTCAGCCCAGTAAAATATTTATTTATTTATTTATTTATTTATTTTATTTAGCATATTTTAAGGGTTTTATTATGCAATAATGAAGTTGTATGTGTAAATGTGGGATCTGAGCCCATGAGATTCCCTATGTCTCCTATGAGAAGGTAAGGACTGGATTATTATGAGGGATGACACCATTGGTTTGAGGAGTAAATGCTTGGACAGGGTGAAGGTATGTAAGGACTTTCTCAATAGACACCTATATTGGAGCTTGTTCAGCTGGCATGTATAGTTTTGATAACTGTTTCAGCCAAAAGCATAATGATACCAGTCTATATGGGGGAGGCCCAGGCTGCATAGAGTTTGTCCGATGTATATGTTTTTTTATACAAGCCCATAAAAAGTTGTATACAGCTTCATTATGTTTCAGTAATACATTGTGCGGTAAAATTAATGGTAGCATAAAACTTAGCTGGCCTAGCTTAAAACCTTTTCCATAAAAGGGACTTGTTTTTGTCATCATCATCATTTTTGTCATGATTATCATCATCATCATCATCAAACCTGTTGTTTTTGTCATCATCATAAAATTAGCCTGTTCTTTTTGTCATCATCATCAAACAAATCTGATGTTTTTGTCATCATCATCATCATCAAACCTGTTGTTTTTGTCATTATCATCATCATCATCAAACAAACCTGTTTTTTTTCATCATCAAACAAATCTGTTGTTTTTGTCATCATCATCATCAATCCTGTTGTTTGTCTCATCATCATCATCAAACAAATCTGTTGTTTTTGTCATCATCATCATCATAATCATCAAACCTGTTGTTTTTCTCATCATCATCATCATCATAAAATTAGCTTGTTTTTTTTCTCATCCTCCAT
>OMKL01065990.1:0-10268 GCA_900302295.1 Parasudis fraserbrunneri | reverse complement strand
GCAGCAGCAGGTAAGCAAGCAGAGAATGAGACATGGAGCTTGCAGTTTAAATAAGATCGCCTATTAGATGGCGTAGTGTGTGCGGACTGATGTCATTGGCTGGCTGACACATGCAGACTGATGTGATAGGCTGGCTGACACATGCAGACTGATGTGATAGGCTGGCTGACACATGCTGGCTGACACATGCAGACTGATGTGATAGGCTGGCTGACACATGCAGACTGATGTGATAGGCTGGCTGACACTGAGCTAGCCTCGCAGGCTTCGCATCATTAACGATGATGGGATTTAAAAATCATTAAATCATTAAATGACAACCGTGGCCAATGAGCTGTGGCACTGTGCCATATCCCCCCAAAAAGTCATGAGAATACTATGAGTTGTTGCACCTATTTTAAGTTCTGTGCCTTCTTTCACAATAGCGATGGATCTCTTACTCTTTTAGACTGTTTTATATATATATATAATTTTATATATGTTATTTCCAACCAACTCTGTAACCCCTGAAACACTGGAAGCGGAGGTAGAACGGCCCGGCACGAGAGGCGGTGCGTCGGCGCTAGAGCGGACACGCCAAGCCCAGGGTTCTGAATGCTTTCTGGGGGAGCTGCCGTGAGGGAGTCTCCCACCTTGCCCTGCGTGGCTGGTGTGAACAGCAGCGCCCATTTACACGAGTTTCACAAACCAGCACATAAATAGACAGTCCAGTAAGTGGCTCCACCCAGTAGTGGTGTAAGCAGTTGGTGTCCGAGGTGCTGGGAATGTTCTGAATGCTTCAATGCGGCTATTTTGCTTTACTTATAAATTGTATTAAACCAAGCGATTCGGTGAATTGAAAATAGATTTTTCTTCTGTGTCCGGTTTCTCTTAAAGTTTTGCATCGTGATGCGCTTGGCTCAGAGCAGGAGCGTTGGCGCACCTAATTGACTCAGACAGGATAAACCAGCCATGCTCACCCACTACCAGGACGTGGCCCTCTGTTCTGACACGTTCACATTTAACATCTGCTCCTGGCTCCTAACACCTTGCCAACTCTCCTCAGTAAACTGGTCTGTTTGTACCATCACTGCTGTGCCCCTGTGTTGGAGCGGCCTTTAAAAAAAAAAAATCCACCCAGGTGGCATGTGGTAGGATCAACTGCCACAATTAAAACGTGGAGTTGAGCAAAAGGAAACTCTGCTCAAGAACCCCCCCCGTCGTGTGTGTGCGCGCGCGTGCTCAGCTCCGCCCCTCTCCATCCTCGTCGCCGATCCGCTCTTTACCGTTTTCCCCCACTCACGTGAGGGGGGGAAAAAAAGACTGCTCCGTTGTGAAAGCCGACACCGGAGTCGACGGTGAGTGGCTTTGGGAACTTGGAGCATGGATACGCAGATAGGCTCAGGCTACTGTATGAAATAGCCCATGTGAGAATGCAGAGGAGTCATTTCACTCCATGCAGAATGCAGGCGAGGTTATATAATTTCCACCAGGGTAATGTGGGAGGAGAATATGTGGATATATCCTGTGTATGTGTGTGTAATTGGCACCATTGTGCGAGGAGCAGTTATGCCATGGAAAAATGCAGAGAGAGAAAGGGGGAGAGAGAGAGAGAGAGAATGTTTGCCCATAACAGCCTTATAATAGATGGGCTTTGGCAATGCAGCATCATGAGCGAATTTGAGTGGTTTGAGCACCGGATATTAACATGCGCTCCTTGCTCAGGTGAAATGAACCCCGCTCCACTCCCACTCTACTCCAGTCACAGGCTCTGCTGTGTACGCCTATGCTGTAACGTTATACCTCGCCCGTTTGACGAGCAACAGTCCTCACTTTGTGTGTGTGTGCGTGTGTGTGTACAGGTCGAAGCTGTGTCTTCCGCATCTGTTGAAGAGTAAGAACCCTCACATCCTGAACCTCAGTCCTCCTCTCAACCTCAACCCCATCTGGTTCAAGAACCACACAGGTAACAATAGCAGCAACGTTGATCGCCGTAGAATACGCACTGGTTCCTATAGCAACCTAACTTACAAAATAGCAGCCACGTTGGTCACTTTTTGATCCACAACCTTAAAATTAATCCCATCTGAACTGAGAGCAGCACAGGTACCTAAGAGTCACCATGGCCACCACACAGGTAACTGTAGCAACCACAGTGATCAACCATACAGCCAACATATAGGTTACCATAACACATACTCCGGTAACCATATAATCCACACAGGTAACCATAGCAAGCACACAGGTTACCATATCAATTTGACAGTTTACTTAACCGGCAGCTCAGTTAAGAAAATATTCTTCTCTTTCTTTAGCCTACACCAAGTACGTGTTCGTGTGTGTTTCTGTCTATTTACAAGTGTATTTTATCTATTTATCTCTCATCTGTCTTTTCTAGCCTACACCATGGCTAAGTATGGCATGTCAATGTGTGTTCTGGGAATGGCTGAAGAGTTCAGAGGACAGATTGCTGTGAACGCACTCTGGCCAAAAACTGGTGAGTCACACTGTCAATTACGCATCATATGGAGTAACTCTGAGTTTCATATAGAAACACTTAAGCCAAAAGTTTGTCACAGTTATATCTGTCGACGCACTGTGGCCCAAGATTGGTGAGTCAAACACGGCATCGTATAGAGATCCTATTGCCCTGTGGCCCAAGACTGGGGACCTGCCTCTCTTCTCCATATGTCTCTTAGTCCCTGTCTCTCTCTCTCTCTAGCCATTCAGACAGCAGCCATGGACATGTTGGGAGGTGCTGGTGTTGGTAAACAGTGCCGTAAGGTGGAGATCATGTCAGATGCAGCCTACTCCATTCTGTCCAAGCCAAAGGACTATACTGGAAACTTCGTTATCGATGAGGATCTGCTGAAGAAAGAGGGTATCAAAGACTTTGACATCTATGCCGTTGAACCAGGTAATGTCTGAAAATATAATATTGCTCTAAAGCTTCCCCCAATCTTAGGGAATGTATAATATGTAGCTATACCGCGCGTAATGGATGTTATTATGTTTTGTTTTATTCACAAGAAAGAAGATATATCATGAATATTTACATAATGTATTTTAATATATTCATTTGTAATATAGTGAACTAGCGTCCTATTTATAAAAAATAAAAATAAAAAACTATATATATATTTTATTTTTTTTATTTTTTTTCAATGATTCATTCAAACCTTTATCTAAAGTCTCGGAGTGGTTTGGAGTGGTTTAAGATCATGGTTTAAACTGTCCAAAGGTTATGGGAGTAGCAATGTTTGGGGTGTGTTGAAGATGGTTCCATATATATTCCTTACAGTTGCGTAACTTTTGGAGAAATCTTTTTCAAACTCTTGTAGACTCTTGTCCCACTCACCTCTGGTTGAGTTTCCCAAAATGTATGAGTTTAAGTGGCCTTGGTAGGTTTCCTTGTCATTTCACTTTCTTTTCAAAAGACAGAGGTCAAAATGAGGTGAATGACTCTTAAAGTCATGTGTGTTTATCTGGTCATGTGTGATTATCTAGTGATGTAGTTTGCAACAGATGAAAGTTATCAATGGCTAATGTGAGTAAACTGTGATTTATCAAGCTAGTTGCTGAGCAATGATTGGAGTAGTGTAATGGTTGCTTGTGATTGGTTGCCAGGCCATCCTCTGCTGCCAGACTTCTTCCTGGACGAAGAACCAGAAGGACTGGTCAAAAAGATGGAACAACACGGTGAGAGATGCACATCCACACAGTTAAGGGGTGTGGCCTGTTGCTGTATAAAATACTCCTCCTTTCCTCCGCCTCCTTTGAGACCTGGAAACTGAAGTTTCAGTTCACCATGTTGCCTTGCCTAGTAGAGGAGACGAGAGAAACTGCTTAAAACATCTCCTAATGTCTGCTCCCTCTCCAGGAAGTAAATTGCATGATAGTCCAATCAAATGCCCTGCTCCTCAGCTGTGAGATGACCACCAATTGGGAGAAAAATACAACTTTTAGAATGATACATAAATCATGAAAAATATAAACCTTCAAGACTGATATTGTGAAAGTTGTTGACAAATTCTCTTTGTACACATTTACTAAAAAGCTCCTTTTAGAGAGCATCTGATGGCATGAAGTGATCGTCAATCTCTGTCTCATTTGATAATGAGGGAAGGAAAGGAGAAATGGTGGAGGAAGGAAAGGAGAAATAGTAAGAGTAATGGGACGCAGCCCAGTTTTAACCACCATAGTTCTCATGCTTTGAAACATATGGGAGTGAGTGGCTCATTGACTTGCGTTCATAATGCTAAAACAATTTTTTTGAAATAAATAAAAAATCATGTGATTATCGTTGCAAAATAGGTTTCCACCTGTAATTTTTAATTGTTTGTGTGTGTAGGTGCAACCCCAGCCTTTAAGACCGGGCAGAGCAGCAGCAGTGAAGCGGCAGCGCCCCCATCAGGCGGTCCAATAGAAAACACCTTCAACATCATCAGAGAGGTTCTAAACCCCGACATCGTTAAATCCACACAAGGCGTCTACAAGTTTGACCTGTCTGGTGAGACACGCATGGAATTTGAATGTTTTTTTCTTCATGTATACAAATACAACTGGCCTATTTTGCATTTTTCCGTTGTTGTTTTTGCTCAGCACCCCCCCCCCCTTCACAAATTACGAATAAATTTGAACTTTTAAGTTGAACTTGATCACAAACATATACACACACACACACACACACACTTACAAGTGTCTTCACATTCTTCACATGATACGTAAATGCAGAGTGAAACCTGTTATGTGTGAACGTGTCCCTGTCTTCCTGTACCTAGGTGAGCATGCAGGAGTGTGGTACATTGACATGAAGAACGATGCAGGCAGCGCCGGTCCTGGCGACCCTCCAGTCAATGCTGATGTGGTGATGAGCATGGATTCTGCCGACTTCAGCAAAATGTTCTCTGGTGAGATGATGTATTACCATTAATAAGTTATTATATATGATATATATATATATATATATATATATGTACACATGTTTAGTTTTCAATCTAATCTGGGTTACCCTCTCATATGACAAACGTGGGGAAACGCCATGATGGGTTTTTCTTTAGTTGATTTAATTAACCTTTGCGTAACATGCCAGGCCACCATGTATAGAACAAATCACCATCTGGACATGAAATAAATGGGTATCATCTTTTAATGAAATAAACATCTTTACCACCATACGGAAGCCCGACATGTTGTTCATGTTGCCATAGGACTCGGGAGTCTGTCTCCATTTTCCATTCCCACCTCATCAACACCCACCTGTTCACCACTGCCTTCTCCTAGCCCCCAATCCCAATCCCAATTGTTATTATTATTCATATTATTAGTTACTGTGTTGATTATAATGTTATAACTGTGGGACGCCATGTTGTATTGTACTTGTAGGCCAGCTGAAACCGACCATGGCGTTCATGTCCGGAAAGCTGAAAATTAAGGGAGACATGACCTTGGCTATTAAGATGGAGAAGATGATGTCCATGATGAAGAAATCCAAACTGTGACGACCACATTAGCCTACAGACCACCGTGACACCCACAGACCACCTTAGCAAATCTTACAGATTGTATGTACATGATGAAAACTGAGACAAACGGTAGCCCTGTCACACAAAAAAGGGTTGACACTTATTATTAAAGAGGATCCTGAGGTACTTCCCTCGTCCTCCCTTCGACTCGAGATGGAGGAAAGGTTGGAGCGGAAAGAGAGATTAGAACCGAGAGCCTATAGGTTATGGGTTCAGTGCTCCAACAATGGGTTATCTGGTTGAAGTTGTGGCCCTAGTTAGGGATAAGAACTCAGACCTTAGGTTATAGGATTAAAGCTCTTCTGGGGCTCCTGGGACACACTGCCAAGTCAGGTCTCGACCACACAGCCTTCTGTATTGTTTAATCAATGTGTGTAATTAACTGTCTGCCTTTTTTCTTTTTTTCTTTTTTTTTTAACAAACTGTTTGTAATAAATGACTCTGAATGTTAAACTGTCAGCCTGATGACTGTCTGAAACAAACAATGATGTCCATAATACATCAAAAGAACCTTCACAGGTCCCAGGGATATTGCTGAGGTTCCTATGCTAACTATTTTAAATGGAAGTGGTCCCAGAAAGCAGCATTATTATTGCATGTGGGGTCCCCAAGACAAAAAGACAACCATATGCTTGTCTCTGAGACTAGAGTTTATTATTTATTTATTTATTTTAAACGCAGCCACTGGTCTATATGAATTAAAGTGGCACTATCAATCTGTGGTTGACGGCCTTCTTGGCCCGTGACCCGTAAACATGAGATTTCCTTTCAAAGCTAGTTCACATGATTCATTACTGGAGGAATGCTAGTGCTGAAAGGTGTCCGCATTACATGATTATTTAACATTCTCTTCATAATAATATTCTTATGACGTGTTTTGCCATAGCTACATGAATATGGCACAATGCCACGAGTGTCATTTAATGATACTCACCACCTGCTATTTAATTACAATCACCTGTTGTTTGCGACCAAGATGTCTGAGATCGAATACTTTTTTATAAAGTCCAGTCCTCAGGCAGTGTAGTAACGTTATTGTCTGGGAGCAAAGATATCTCTGCTTCAACGTCAGGGGGCGTTATTCCCAAGTTAATTTCCGGCAACAATACAAGTTAGCACTAAATCACACAGGTTGGAGGTACGGAAGGGTTTGGTTCTCACCTGATTGGTTGATGGAACTTAAAGAGGATATTATGAAAGTAAGGGCTGCAAGCATATTAAGCTTATTTTAGACCTACAATTCAAGCAACAATGTTATAATTGTAGCTAGCTAACGTATAGTTTACAGAGTGAATGCGAAATGTATTGATGCGATGAAAATAGTTCCTAACCGAGCGGCGACGTTCATTGGCGGAGCATGAAAACCAATCAGCCGACGACTACAGCTATTCTGTACCATGACCGTATATGACTTAGTGCTAACCCACTAGCACTCGCAGCTATGTTGTGAGCTAGGATGCGACAGCAAAGCCAAACTTGGTTTCTTGATAGTCTTTTAACCAAATAAACTAACTTTAAGTAAAGGAAGGCTTCGTGCCTAGCTCTAGACGTGATTGTTATAGAAGAAAGTGTTATTTAGTCGTTTATTTTCACTAGCGTCGGTCTCGTACTACGGATGACGTTAGCACTGATTGATGTCGTTAGCTAGCTAACGTTAGCTAATTTACACTCAAGCTATTTTAGAGGCGGGCGATACGAAGAAGAAACGCTACCAACCCCGGCATAAACAAGAAATAAATAATGTCTGCTCGGAGCTGAAGTGAAGGGACTTGAAAGCTCTTGTCTTATTTGTGGAAGGCGAAGTATCCAAACTGGCTTCATGATGGACTATCTGGTAGGAATTAGTACCAGTCTCGTGTGTCATGCAGAAATGTAAACATCTTAAATAATTCTGTTACAGAGGCCCACAATGTTTCCCAACGCCGCCCGACCAAATGTTTCATAGATTTTGTACATTAGCTACAGACTTAATTACTGGCAACAGTAAGTATAGCGTAATTCAATACTAATATAGATACAGGAAGTAAAACATTCACCACGGGGGCTTGAAAATGTCCACACCACTCCTCAGTGTCGCAACTTGTGTAGATCTGCAACGCTTTGATGTTGTGTAGCCTATCTGGGCTGGTGATGGAACTATAATGCGTCATGTGTTCTAGTAAGCCTAACCTAAAGGGATATTTCACTTTCGTAGAACTTGTCAAGTTTCAGCAGTCTTGTCTATCTAGGGTAATCTACAAGTAAGCTAGCGACCACTGCTGTCCCCGACGTCTGCTGTCAACACCACCTTTCCTCCCAGCTGTCAGGCTCCTCATTCGCTTCGATTCATTTTGGGGACCTAGTCTAAATATACTTCTGAAATATAAAACTACTACCGTGCAGATTTCAATAAAACAGACAATTCTGAGTCAAATGTACATGTTTGTCTTGGCATTTGATGTGTATTTACAGATTTATTACCTTTGAAAAATAAAAGCAGATCCTTTAAAATTTGTTGTAAGTTTGAGTATCTTTGCCTTGCATGGAATGTTTGGGGAGTGGTTACCCATGGTTATGTGCTGCCTTGCTGGAAGAAAGATTCTAAACATTCTGTGAAAAGTTGATAGTTGGTCAAACTACACCTCAAGTGAGAAATAGTTCCTTTACTCATAATTTGAAAATGGCAACATTAGCTAAAAAACAACAAGTGGTCTGATTTTGACAAGTTCTACTAAAGTGAAATATCCCTTTAATATAGAAATCGATTTTTGGCGTGGAAAACAATCTGTGCTTGCTGAACATTAGAATGTTGGGCATCTCACCATAGTGATATTATTGTGGGCATTGTTACATGATCACAGCCAACACCAGAGCTATTTAAATGGGTCTGACCAACACTTCTTACTTGGCCTAACCATCTTTGTATGGCTCTGGTTCCAGTGGTGGAAGGTAACTTAAGTATTTTTTACTCAAATGCAGTACTCAAGTACAATTTTGAGGTACTTGTACTTTACTTTAGGTAACTGTACTTTTACTTAACTACATTTCAAAGGTACTTTTTACTAAATTTATCTGAACCCATCAGTTAGTACTTACTTTGAAGACAAATATTTTGATATGGAATGGATCAATTATTGAATGCTCCCAAGCAATAAAATACAACAATGTCCTATAGAATATGTACTTTTACGTTTTATACTTGCATTCAATATCAAAAACCTTTCTTCTTTTACATAAGAAAGATTTGGAGGACTTTTACTTTTACAAGAGTACTATTTTATCTGATATTTCTACTTTTACTTAAGTAAAGGAACTGTGCACTTCTACTTCCACCACTGACTGTTTTGAACTGGTTCAGCAGGTCTGGAGAACAGGTGTTTTTTTACCTGGCTAGCGGGGCTGGGATGTTGCCATAGTTACAGTGTTTTTTTACGATGTTAACTATGGCATATTGCCATATGAGGAGTGGTGGTTGGGGGCAGGGGGGCAGATATATACAGATTTGAATTCCATAGCTAGAGTAGGCTAGTAGGCTATGTAGCTAAAAGTTACCTGGCTTTGATTCATACTCTAGAAAAGATTAACTATAGCCTGCAACAGAGCAACTTGTATACTCTATGCTACCAGCTTTTTTGTTACGGTGAGAGTGGGATAAGCAGAGGAGCTCACGACCTGCTGGCTTGTTTAGTAAATTGAAGTCTGTGTGCAGCTGCAGGCTGTGTTTCCCCTCGACATGAAAGGCCTCTGAAAAGGCGTTTTGACAAGGTGACCGTGAAGCTGACCGTTGAAACCTTCGTCACAGCTCTCTCTCTCTCTCTCTCTCTCTTTCTCTCTCTCTCTCTCTCTCTCTCTCTCTCTCTCTCTCTCTCTCTCTCTCTCTCTCTCTCTCTCTCTCTCTCTCTCTCTCTCCCATATCTTTCTTCACTGTGCACCAGGGTTTCCCATGCACATGTGCCTGGATTTATTTCTTATTTATGGTGGCCCAGACAAACCCACCACAAATGCACTTCCCAAAATGACAAAATAACAAATAATCAGGGCTGCTTGTGTTGCATGTACACAGTCCTTTCCCCTTGTGTGATTGTGTGTCTGTTACCCACTCCAGCCTGTCAGCACCCGGAAAAGACTTAAAGTCTAGAGCAGAAATGTCATACTGTCGAGTAAGGATGCGCGACATGTCGATAACCATGTCGGTATCGTCCAATGTCGGTGATTTCAAGATTAAGTCAATCTGTCGGTCTGTCTCAAAAATGTCAAAAAATATTTTTGCCGTGGCATAGTACATGATAGAGACATGCAGTTTGCAACAGTGATAGATAGTGGTGTGCCAATGCATCACAACAAATATCACAGCAGCCTGATGGTGGCGCTATAACCAAAGGTGAAAGCGTACAACTTTGAAAAGCCATAACTTCTACACCGCAAGTCCGGTTGATACGGGACTCTGTACACATATCCACCTGTCCTTGCTCTACAACGTTGCCACTGGGACCCTCCATTTCCACCATATTGGATTTTCAGACATTTGGCATTTTTGGAAAATCACCTTTTCTTTACTATGATCACATTTCTAAAGACAGATTATTTTCCAGGTTCCAGTTAGTTTTCATGTGTTGTGGAACCGAGTGCAATCAATTATGCAACGTGAGCAGATCTCCATGGTTAATACAAATTTATCGACAAACAGTAAGGGTCAAATCGCATAATGGAGATCTCTAGAGAGGTAAGCTGAAGGTGTCCCAGCCAGGGAGCAACCCTGGCAGAACTCACTGAAAACCCCAAATC
>OMKL01065985.1:0-10996 GCA_900302295.1 Parasudis fraserbrunneri | reverse complement strand
TTTCTATCTTCCTCTCTACTTTTTGTTTGTGCATCTGTCTGTTTGGCTGTCTGTCTCTTCCTCCCCCTCTCTCTTTCTCTCTGTGTCTTGCTCTCTGTTTTTCTCTCTATCCTCCTCTCTCTCTCTCTCTCTCTCTCTACTTTTTGTTTGTGCGTCTGTCTGTCTGTCTGTCTGTCCGTCCCTCTTCCTCACACACACACACACACACACACACACACACACACACACACACACACACACAGAGTGCTGCTCTGAGCCAGCTGTCTCCATGGAAATGAGGCCTTGTACCGTGGCCAGGGTCTGAAGATGCATATCTCCTTAGAATCCTGAAAACACCTGATTGTACTCAGATTCAAATGCATCGCAATGAACCAGACAGGGACGGGCTATTCAGTCGAAAAACGCACAGGAATGCCTTTCCCCTTTACTCTTGCTTAGAGCCCGTGAAATTCTGTGAAGAAATCCTTAGAGTAAAAAAAGAGTTGCTCTATTAGTTTTTTAGTAATTCTGTGTTCTTTAGCCTACAGAAAAACACATGAGCTTCTCATGAGAAAAGTTAAATGTTTCCTATCATCTCACACATCTCCAATTTGTTTGGAACATTAAACGTGTGATTCGTGTTTGCTTACATTATTTTACATATGTAATTTGCATGGTATCATATGTGAAACTGCTTTCTCATATGATCACCTGAGGGTATTGTGATCACATGTGATAATATATTGAATCACATGTGTAGTCATATAAGCATAAACAGAATCATGTAAATCACATCTGAAGTGTTCTGCAAAAATTGGAAACGCATGATTATATTCTTTACATGTGAATTTCAGGTTATGGTCTTACAATGCACAATAGATTAGTTTTTCAACACATCAACCACACACAATACATTATTATATTCTGTTACAATTGAGTATACAAAAAAATAAGCTGAGATACTTTTAGTTGAGATATCTCAAGATCCTCAGTGATTGTTGGTTTTAATTACAAACCAGAAAAATAGCACCCAGCAGTCTTTATGAATGTGGTTTTGTGTAACCCTGTCGGCTTACGATAGAGTCTGCTAGTAAAATAGCGGTAACACGCTCCTATTTACTTTGGCTTAATGCTTATCTGCTTTGATGGCCTTTTGTGTTATGAGAGTAATGGTTCTGGGTGGCCCAAAGATCTCTTCGAGTCAATGCCTGGATATACAACCATGCCCATCTATATGTGATTTGCAATCTGACTTTGAAGTTGTAGCTCTGGAGACATTTTGTTTGTTATCTTATGGCAGTTCTATCTTTTCAAACGAAGTGACCCTGTCGTGTGTGAGGTGAAGTTCTGTCAGGGGTAGTTCTGTGAAAGGCTGGAAGTTTTTTTTTTACCTCTACCTCTCAGCTGATGAAGGGTGAGAAATGTCAACCTCTGACTCAGGAAGTTCTACTCGGTCTAACTGATGAAATATTACAGTCCATCTGTCATCTGAGAAAGCCCATACTTAACCTGACCGCTGAGTTATGTCCCATTTACAATGACTTCCCTTCACATGCAACTTTCCAGTTGCATATTTCCTCCCTGTCCTATATGTATTATTCATCGATGTGGTCTTTTCTCTTTAGCACAGTAGTCTATTTAACTAGGTTCAGACTCTCCCCTTTAAATGTGCAGTGTTACCTGCAGGGCTGTGTTTTCTGTGTTTTTGTTCTACTCTGCCTCATTGACTCTAATATGGGCTTCCTGAATAGGTTATCTCAAGACTTGTTCCCACAGGAGCTGATGACTCAAAATGATTTCAAAGATGCATGATGAGTGTGCAGAAGTTCTTCAGTAGGCTCTGAAACAACTTGTTTTTTTGTTTTATCCTGAAATATCTACGGTAAGCAAACATCAAACAAGACTAAATGTTACTGATTGGAAAACAGACCTCAGGCCCATTTAGATTATTTTATGATAGGAAAGTTGTATTTCACCCCAACTTTGCCCACTGGCTATTTGCTGAAGCTGTTCACTACTACCATGGTTTGTTTGGTTTTTATTAAGAGATGTGGCTGGGGGGAGGGTAGTCACTTGTGGTTGCCCAGTCTGCTCAGGAAAAAGCATGTTGTGTTGATTGACAATAAGTAAATGGTAAATGTTCACTTTGCCTCTTACGTCTTTTTTGATAAAAGACCAAGCTTTAATACTGGTGGTCATTGTAATTTGACAGAGATTGACAAGTGAGTCCACGGCATTACATTTGATGTCCACAAGAAACTGCCAGACTTGGACCTTGCTAGCCATCATAAATAAGCTCACTAGCAAAGTGGCTGAAGATGGGAAAGAGACATACGTGTGGTTTTGCATCATCAGCTGAGATTGCATAGCTCCAGTGAACATTATTAATACTTGAACTATGGCTGTATTGGGGATAAATTGAGAAATTCTCTGGTGAAAATGACAGTTCGTGGGAGGAGTATACAGAGAGGGTGGAGTGTTTTTTCTCAGGTAAATGACACTGCTTCAGAAAATAATAAACAGTTAGTGTTGCTCAGTAAGTGTGTGTGTGGGGCTGCATCATACTCCCCACTGTATTCAGTCGTTGTTCTGCGGAAGCCTCAAGTACCATATGCTGATCTACTGATAAGGCTGAATAAACATTTTCGTCATAAATCCTTCAGGGATTGTGCATTTTCACAATTGACCTATCTCAAGCTCTGCCCTCTCTTAAAGCAAAGCTTGTGATAGGAGGGTCAAGAAAGAGCCAGAAAAAAATCTTTGTTTGACTCAGGAAAGCAACAGTCGTGATTGGAGGGTCAAAAAATGAGGGCAGAGCTTGAGATGGGTCAATTACAAACAGAAGACTGGACAGTCAATTGTCAGTGACATTGCGGAGCTGAGAGAGTTATCAGTGCACTGTAATTTTAGTGACCAACTGGGTAATAGCTCCATAAGGTGGGGTAGCACACAAGTCCTTACAGAGGCAGCTGTTAGCAGAAAAGGCCCTGATGTCTCTACTGGCTGAGGAGAAGGTTTTAGCCATCGGTTTGAGGACTGCACACATGTTGCCAGTACTGCCTCAGACTTCTGAGGAGGTGCACAAGACAGCTCACAGCATTGCTGGTAAGAACATGGATGTAGCCAAGCACACTGAGAAGAAATTTTTCCATTGTGATGGTCACCATGCCCCTGCGTCATGCAACTTCTTAGCTGTTTGCCACTACTGTAAGCAAAAGGTCTGCATGAACAACAGGGTCAGCAGGTAGCTACCCCAACACCAGCACACATATGACATACGTGACATACATGGTAACGATGAGCATGTGGTGACCTGCATGCAGCCTAATCTATTGTCTGAGGATCTGGAGTTAACATGGCCATTGGGCTATTGAAGAAGGCACAGCTGTGCATGGAGGTGGATTCCAGATCAGGCAAGTCATTGATGAGTGAAGAGACTTACCATAAGCTATGGCTGGGTAAGAAGTGTTCAGGGAATTAGGGGCTTGCTGTGGACCACTTGTTTCCATTGAAGTGGACCCAAATTCTTCAAATCACGAACAGTTCCTTTTGCATTGTGTGAAAGAGCTGATGATGCCTTGGATCGGCTGGTGGACCAAGAAGTTCTTGTTTCAGTGAAGCTTCAAGTAGTCACTCCCATTGTGCATATTCCAAATAAGGATGGGACCATGTGAATTTGTGGAGACTGCAAAGACACCATGAACTGAATGTATATATCTTACCTCCAGTTCCTGTAGGGGGTGGCTGTGTTCACCAAGTTACATCTCAAGCAGGCATACCAACAACTGGTCATGGATGACAAGTCAGCAAAGTTGTTAACAATCAACACTCACAGTGGACTCTTCTGTCCCACAAGGCTGCAGTTTGGAGTTTGGTGTTCATGGACACTCTGCTGGCAGACATTCCTGGACTACAGCCATACTTGGATGATATCCTGATCACTAGCAAGACTCAGAAAGACCATGACACACGACTACAGGAAATGCTGCACAGGTTGTCTGAAATGGGACTATGATTTCAGAGAGAGAAATGTGAGTCCTTGGGTTTCCGAGTGGACGAAGATGGAGTACATCCAACTCCAGAAAAAGTGGAAGCTATCATTAATGCCCCAACCCCTAAGTCAAAGGAAGAACTTCAGGCATTCTTGGGGCTGTTGAACTTCTACATTTGTTTCCTCACAATCAGGGCTATGATAGTGGAACCACTTCACAGACATCTTGATCACAAAGTGGTATGGACCTGGACTGCAACTCATGAGACAGTTTACAAAGAGGCAAAGGATCTGCTACAGGAAGATTAAGTATTTGTTCATTATCATGAGAGCAAGCCATTGGTTTTAGAGTGTGATACCTCGCCATATGGGCTGGATGCTCTACTAAACCATGTGGTGCTTGATGGTTGGGAAGCACCTGCATGAAGAACACTCTCAGCAGTGGAACAAAACTATGCCCAGATTGACAAGGAGTTCCTGAACATCATATTTGGGGTAAAAAGTTCAGCCAGCACCTGTTGGGAAGAGGGTTCATTATTTACACTGACCACAAACCGATGCTGTGATTGCTGCATCACTCCAAGCATATGCCTAAGATGCTTTCTTCATGCATGTTGAGATGGAGTCTGATGTTGGGAACGATATAAGCTCCACAATATGTTGACTAATGCTGACTCACTGTATGCCCCTAGCTTGTCCAGGGGCTGAAACCCTGCCACCCCCAGAAATGTTATTACTGTAAGCAGTGTCTTAGATGCCAGTACATGCTAAGCGGATTGAAAGCCGGGATCCTGCCTTGTCACATGTCCTCCACTGGCTTCTGCATGGATAGCCCTCTGAGGTGCAGGGGGAACTCAAGTCATGTGGTGGTCCTTGAGGCTGCATGGGTGGAGGTCCTGAACATGCTACATTACTAAAATCCTGGGATTGTGCATATGACAGTTTTGGCAAGAGTTACATCTGGTGGCCTGGGATGGACAAGAAGGTTGAGTGTCCATCAGAAGCTCCATGTCATCCATATCATCATATCATCCATATCATCACATCACCTGGGTGATGGGTGGCTGTTGTTTGCCACCCATGGGGTGCCTGAAGTGCTGGTTCAAGACAATGGCACAGCGTCCACTTCAAGCGAGGCTTTCACAGGCAGAAATGCTATGTTACAACAGCACAATATTACCCATCGCCAAATGGCCAGGCAAAGATAATGGTGTAGACAACAAAGAAAGCAGTAGCAAGGATTGTAGCAGGGAACTGGCAGACAAGGTTGGCCAGGTTCCTACTGACCCAGCACATTTTACTAAACTCAGCAACCATAAAGAGTGCAGCAGAAATGCTGATGGGTTATAAGCTGACAACTGTGCTAGACCACCTACATCCAGAACGTCACAACGAGATGCATATTTTAGGGTAAATGTGGGGAAAAGTTGATTTCGCACATTTCCCAAGATATATGCACATTCCCCGTCAGGTCTGTAAATGTGATATTGTTTAGGTCAACAATCTGTCAATAAGGCTCTAGACATCATGCCTAACCCTAACTGAAAGCAGAAATAATTTGCTTAAATTCAGCGAACATTTGGTGGTTGATATCCTAATTAGAGCTTTGATCGGGCCCAAGAAATCAGGCCCTACCCTACATGAACCTGTGTAGATTCTGTCTGAGCCTGAACTGCACCCGAACCACGGCAGCAGTTTTGGGCCTGAGCCCGATTAAAAACCAGAATTTCCGCTATAAAAAATTACAAAACAAGTGGCACAAACCCGACCCAATTCAAGCCTGGGGGAATTTAGACTGACCAATCGGGTTCTGGCAGAGAGTCAAAGCTCTAATCCCAATCTGTTTCCATTATTCATCAAAAACTAAATGCACACTCACCATGCCATGGACATGGGATTTAATTAAAATGATCCTTGCGTGGCTTTTTCCTCTAACATTTACCGACCTGATGGTGAATATACATCCAGAGAAATGTGTTTACTGTAACACATACACACCAATATTGTGTTTACTCAAAACTTTGTAGGAGGGTCAAAATGGATGTCAGCAATGGTGGGACAGGCCACAGGGCCGTTGTCATATACTGTTCATACAGGCCACAAGGCCATTGTCATATATTGTTCATACACCAGATGACACAGATGACAAGAGAATCAACTGTGGGGATGCACAACTGGGGAATGCTGCTGAAGCAGCCATGCTGGAGAGTCCAGGGTCTCATCCAGCTTCCGTGGGAATGGAGGATGAGCTGCTTCCACCCCTGGTGAGAAATGGACTCTCTGAACGACTTAGGGCTGGTCCGCCCCACTTACCTCAGCAGTGCGTGTGCGCCGCGGAACGTCTCACTTTTCATTTTGGTGCTCAAGATTCACTCTAAGCGCTTTGAGGACTAACTAGTAGAGTGGGGTATTGTGTATTCATTGATGTTGTTCAATAATACTATGTTTTTTTTGTATGCGCTGCCTAAGTGCTGCCTTTATTAAGGGGCATGAATGGAAGGGGGATATTCACCTGTGGGTTGTCTGGTCTGTTCAGGAACAAGGATGTTGTTATGTTGATTTACGGGAGATAAATGGTTAATGTTCATTCCATCTCGTTTCTCCATTTTGATAAAAGACCAAGCTATATTACTAATGCCTCCAAAGGACAGACATTGTGCATGCAATACCATCCTAGTTTTGCATCCTTGGGTTAATTGTAGAGCATGCTGGTGTGGTATATGCCTATATCACCCATACTGTATTGGCTAATTATAAAGTAGTCTTATCACCTTTGGGAGTAGTTGTGCATGACTGGAGAAGGAGTACCTTCATACCTGGCGTCTCAGCTGGTCCAAGGCATTCCTTGGCTCTCTCACAACTCTAAGTAACAAACTGGCTATGGAATGCATACTAGTCTACCCTAAGTGGATATGAGTGAGGGTAATAAATTTTCTGTGGGTGAGCAATGGGCAGAGTTGTATAATAATGAAGAGTTGAGGCTTGTCTTGGAAGAAACAATGTCACCCAAGTAATGAGCTGGCTTCAAGTGTTTGTTATTTCAAAAGAATTTTTTTCTCTTCGAGGCGCTATCGTCGTACAATTGTGGACTGTGCTCTGGCATGTTAATCTCAAAGGAAAATGAAGAGTGGCAACGTTTGACTTGTTTTTAGTGTTAACAAAAATACCACAATATGTTTTTCATAAAACACATCGATATCATTTGACACAAGGCCCTCCTAGCTTTTTTTTTTTAACTCTTTGCAAACAGGTCTAAGCATTGAAACGACCATGACACTTTCAAACGTAAACTCAACTTGCTCTCTTGAAATTAAACATTTTCCAGCACACAAGACAAGGTCACCACATTCTGTGAAGTTTTGACATGTACACGACAACAGGTATGTCTTAAACAAACTATGTAATGTTCAGATTTCATGAGTGAGAGGAGGATAAACAATGATGAATAAACAAAAGTGTTTACCACTGTCAAATTGGCAGTTGTGAACGTAATCAACAGCAGCCAAACCCAACCCCATCATCTTTTTCTCTCCCACGGTGTTCACGTTGGCCACTTATCACTCACATAAAACGGAGCACAGTATACACAAGCCTACTTACCTACCTGGTACCCACACACCTGGGGCTATAAGAGCTAGCTGCTTCATCTCGGCATGTTCAATAGCCTACTCCATGCTTGTTGAATGCTGCCACTTGATTAGTTGATTATAGTATGCAACACACTGAAAGCCTGTTTGTATAATCAAGGACAAGTGTAAAACAGGGTTTTTTGTTAGCATAAGACAGCTTGTTTAGCTAAGCCAAAGAAGTCATTGAGGTGTGCTGACTGTTGCCTTTGCTTTACTCACAAGCATCTAGAAATGCAATATGTTAAAGATGTTAAAGGTACAGTCCGTGATTGCAATGTGGCACCTCTTAAACAAAGCCACTACTGGCTTTGTTTACTGGGAGATTTATTGCAATGAAGCATTTTTTATCTCTGAAATCTAAAGTTAAGTTAAAAGGCTGAGCCATTGAAAATAGGAATATAACAGATAAACATGACTTTTACATGACTTTTGAGGGTGTGAAAGATTTGTTTACTTTTATGTTTGTAAACACTGAAGTAAAACATACCTGTATTTTGAGTTATGATGGCCAAAGAAAGCTCTAAAAAGCTTAATTTCCACCTGCAAGTCAAACTCTTCATAAACATATAAACATGAAGTTCAGATGTTTAAATATATTTTGGACTGTAGCTTTAATCATTGCGTTCCTGGGTGTTAATGTGGGTGGATTAACTTGCCATCATGGCAACCCATTTGTTTCTGTTCTCCTCCACATGAAATGAGGCTTCTTTGTGCAAATAAAGTGATGCAGGTTGGCACAGAACACTGTTGGAATGTGCTGCTCTTCTTTTTATTGAATGCATAAATTCAGGGAGTCCAAACATTTGCAGACAGTACTTGCTTCCCAGGAGAATCTTCTAAAAGCACATTGCCCAATAGAAATGTGCGCAGCAGCAGGACTCAGCCAATCCCACTCATTCTTGCTGGGATGATCCCTCTGTCGGTGTGGCCCTCTCTGACAGAATTACTGTCATAGTTGGCAGCATGACTCTCTTCAAGTGATAAAAGAGGTGTTGATACAGAAGCATCTGGCAGGCTACTGATGGTAGGGAGTTTCTGACAGATTCTACTCTCACCTAAATCCCACACAGGCTATGTTTAGGCAGCAGATTAGCCTAGTCTAATGATGTTACGAATATCAATGAGTGCTTTGATTATGCAGTACAGGCGAAGAGGGTGTGAACAAATAACAATACATTAAATCAACGACGAATTCCTGCTTTACCTTGAAGAGAAAAAAAGCCCATATAGGTCACCATCAATATCTCTTCCTCAGCTCTCAAATAACAGGGATCTGAATACTGTTGCCCAAGGCTTGTTTTGGAAAGCGTTTGATTGATTACCAGGATTTAAAGAGGAATCTCACACAATTAAACACAAATTATAAAAAAAGATATCACAGAATAAACCGTGAAGATGTCAGATGAAAGATATTCAGAGTTTTACACAATATGAACATAGTGTAACTTTCCTTATGGTTCAAAGTACAAACAGCCTCTGTCATCATGTTAATATATCTGTCATCTCACATTTGACTGATGGAAAGCCAAGCAGTCTGGCCATTTGGCAGGTTGCGTTTTTACAATCACTTGAACGTAATTATGATCACCTTTACCTCTATCACAGCCCTCAACTCATCATGTACTCTCCCCACTGGGAGGCTTTTTCATTGTTAAGTTAAAGAAAATGCTGGGTTCTTCTTTGTCCTTATTCACTGTAGGCTACTTTTATTTCTAGCTCTTATTCTTAGGATACTTACTTATTCTTAGGGTGCTATCAATTTGCCCTCAGTACTCCTAATCTGGGCTACAACTATGTTGGTGATAGTAGAATTTGAGCATAATGTTGCCCTTGTTCTAAGTCACTGTGGATGAGAGCTTCTGCCAAATGCCTAAAATGCAATGTAAGTCATGTAAACACACTAAGACCTGCTGACATCCTTCAATGAAATAGTATAATGAACAGCAGACCTGCAGTATAGATGGGACAGGTTGTGAAATAGTATACTGAACAGCAGACATGAAGAGTATAGATGGGACAGGTTGTGAAATAGTATACTGAACAGCAGACCTGAAGAGTATAGATGGGACAGGTTGTGAAATAGTATACTGAACAGCAGACATGAAGAGTATAGATGGGACAGGTTGTGAAATAGTATACTGAACAGCAGACCTGAAGAGTATAGATGGGACAGGTTGTGAAATAGTATACTGAACAGCAGACCTGAAGAGTATAGATGGGACAGGTTGTGAAATAAGTAGTGGCCATGTGCATGTTCATTCACATACTGTACATTTAGCCCCCACTGTTGCTGTGTGTGTCTGTACTGTAGAGCGGTGTCTCTATTTACTGTGTCTGCCATACTCTCTCTCTCTCTCTCTCTCCCTCTTACACACACCACACAAATGCACACGTGTGCGTGTGTGCTCACACACACACATATACACACACACACACACACACACACACACACACACACACACTTCCCTCTCCCTTCCTTGCTCTCAGATATGGCCAAAACCCTGGAGGGACTGAAGCCATTTTTCATGTAATTACAGCAAACCTGCCTGACTGGCTTTGAGGCAGCTTGTGAAAGGAGGGACCAAGACCTTCTTACATTGTACAGTACATCTAAGCAATTTTCAAAACATGATTTCGCTCATTTTACTTTTCTTCAGAAGTCCAGTATCGTTGATACATCCAGTCTTAAGTTTCTTATAGGTGTGGCACTGTGAACTGTTTGTTTCAATGATAGCGAAGCGCCTGTCCCCATCATTACCCCGCTATTGCTCTCTTTTATAAAGTGAAACATTATGCTGTAACAGGAGTTGCCTTGTAAGGGGTGGAGTGGAGTAATTGAACTGATACCTCATGGATTCACCTGCACAGGACTTTTTGTTTCAATCATTTGGCTTTCTGCTTTGGATTTCTTCCCATTTTCCCACTTAGTCCAGCAGATCATGACCTCTATAGATATTATATATTTCACATTAACAAAGTAAAAGCACGGTTATGGTTCTGATATTGTGTATGATCCAGGGGGTTTGGGTTCTCTAGAACTACCCTTTTGCATTGTCTAAACATTGTTTTCTCGGCCAAGATCACCTCCCCCCTCATCTTGATACTGTATATTTGTGTATATTTGACTCTATAAGAACAGCCTGCAGGTGAGACTTCGGACCCAAATACACACTGCGCTTGTGTTAAATGTACTCTAGCGTGAGAGTGGAGTATACAGTCAAATATACACAAACTGACTCTAAAATTAGTCAAATACACACTGTGATTGTAGCGGTGTACCAGTCCTGAGCTTCAACCTCGCCGTACATGCATGTGTTCACAATGGTGGAATGTTTCCACTAATGTAGCACACACACACACACACACACACACACACACACACACACACACACACACA
>OMKL01065984.1:0-11588 GCA_900302295.1 Parasudis fraserbrunneri | reverse complement strand
CGTTTGAGCAGGCGGGTTGCTACAGAAGTTGATCCTCATCTCAATGTATGCTTAGCTCCAGGTTTCTGACTGTATACTATGACGCAAGGCAGGCCACCACTCTCCTGTACATGGACTAGGGGTGGGGGTGGGGGTATTTTTCTATCACATAGAGTCTAACCGAAGACTATTCTAACACAGTGGGGTTTTTTTTACTTTGCGGCTTGGCCCTTGAATGACAATCCACAAACTTTCTTAACATTAACTTTGGTGTTTCCTGCAACAACTCTCCTGCACCTGGTGGGATTACAGAGCGAGATTTCTGGTCGGAGTAGCCTACATCACAGCACTTAAAATTTGTTAAATCATGTAGAGATTTTCCTAAACATTTCGTATTTCTGTTAACGTTTAAAGTTTACCCATTTAGAAGTCACACCCCTGACATGGACCCATCATTTTTACGGCGTGGCGCTGGTGTCTGTATGTATGTCTGTCTGTCCCCACAAAAGTAGACCAATCACAGCTCACGGCTAAGCAACGCCAATCACATTTCCATACAAGTGAACACAGAGCTATCGCTAACCATCTCAGGACCCCAAGTTATTAACGTTATCAACGTACATTAGCCAAGCTAACGTTAGTAACATTATCAACGTTAGCAATGTACGTGAACGTTAGCAGCGTACATTAGCCAAGCTAACGTTAGCAACGTTATCAACACTAGCAAGCTATCGCTAGCAATGTTAGCAACGTACATCAGCCAAGCTACGTATGTTAGCAACGTTATCTAAGCTATCATCATTAGCTACGTACATTAGCAACATCAGCTACATACGTTAGCAACATTACACAACATCAGTAATGGGCTGCAGTTCACTTTATGCAAGAATGCTTTGCATCTATGACACTAGCTAAAGGTTGCACAAGGAAGCCACACCATTATTAGACTCTGGGTCTTGTTATTTATGATGAGGCCCACCAGGGTGGTGTCATCTGCAAACTTCAGATGATCATTTAGACTTACATTTAGAGTTTTTAAATGTATTATCAGGCTGTCAAATGTTTGACTAATAATAGGCTATTGCAAAATAAAAGGTTTACTTGATGATTTGTTGTTACATGTTTCTATTTTGTTATATTTTTCTCACACTGACCGATATGCTTTTTGTTTGTTGTGTGTTCCAGTGGAGCTATCCCAGATGTTGCCTGAGAGACCCAGCTTTGTAAGCAGCAACAACCAGGATGTGCATGTCCCCCCTGAACTCTCTGGGCTCATAGAGGAGCCACGCATCCTGCTCAGGAGGTGACCGTTGAGTAATCAGAACCAAAACCAGTAAAACAGAAAATGGATTTCATTTTCGTTTTCTCGAAAAGTCCCATAACAAACAAAATCTTTCCTCCTCAGGAGAACCAATGAGTACCTTCCATGGAGCATTAACAATATAAACAGCTTACAATATTTAACAGCTTATTTTATTATAACCCTCTCTCTCTCTCTCTCTGGAGAGTGCAGCACACACAGGCAAGCACCATGGCTACTAAAATCACACATTAGTGGATCTCACTCTCTCTGTTTGGAACCACCTATCTGGCTGATCTAAGCCCCACTTAAGATTCTTTACTTTTCATCAGTTCAACATAATGTAAGAAATATTTGCCTGATTAAAGGGAGCATCAGTCCCTCTTCCTCTAAAGTGAAAATGCCCTCTTTGAACTCTATTATTGGCTTACCCAAGGAAGTGTGCATGCATCTAGAAAATGCCACAGCTCCTTAATGCTGTGTAAAATCCTAGGACTTAACACAAGCTAAAAGGGGAAGTTGTTTACATTTATCACCCACCACATTGTGCGAAAAGGAGAGATGTGATACCACAGAACATACAACAAATAACATTTTGCATTCTTCATTAATGTATGCACAATCTGTAAATGTTAAATAAACATCAAACTAATTCAGTGCAGAAACAAAGCTTTGCACAAATGAATAATTATGGCACAAAAATATGTACTGTAAATAATTGTTTCATTTTTATATAACATAAACACATAACTTCTCTGATTAATGTTATATGTTATTATGAAGATAAAATGCTGCCAGAAAAAAAGAAGAAAATATTTTATCTGTCTGGTCTTAAGAGGAGGACTGTCACATGCTGTGGATGTATAGGGTTAAGCATAAGAACAGATTATATAGGCATGATTGCTAGTGAGGGGAGTCGAGCAACGAGTAAATAGATACTTAGTAATAGGCCCCTAGATTCCCAGTAATCTCCTTGGAAGGTCAGCTCTCACATGCTCTTGTTTTCCATGTCTTGTGAGGAATGGCCATACTCAGGCCTCATAGCCTACACACCTCTGCTTCAAAATATTGTGAGAGCAGTTTTGGCCCCTTGAAACCATCAAATCAACTCTTTCAGAGGTTACAAAAATGTTTTACTAAAATGCTTGCAAAATAAAACCTTCAAAATCTGCACAAACTAGCTTCAGTTGCACAAAGGCAGAGAAAATAATGTATACAGGCTTAAGTTTTGAATAAAAGGTTGACTTCCTTGAGTATATGTCTTTTTTAAAGTACCCTGTGCTTGTCAGTATTTGTATTGAAACACATTAGATTAGACATTTTGACCATTGCTACACCTTTTACATTCACTGGCAGTGAAAGTACACAATAGAGGAACATTATTATAGAAATCATGAGATTACAATTTAACTGACCCTTGACCAATCCATGTCCTGTATGTAGAAGTGAGTGAAGTGAACTTCCAACAGGCAGATTTCTTGAGCAAGGTTACAGTAAATAATCCAGCAGAAAAAATCTACAATTTTGAAGTGGTGCAACATATGCAGAAATTGAGTCTTATTTAATTAGAGCCTGACTGATCAGTCGATATTGGCGTATCAACAATATATCGGTATCGGCACATATGTTACTCATATCCTGCTAGTTGATTAGCCGTCTTTTACGGGGTCTAGCAGGCTAACTTCTTAAGCTTGTGCGAAGAGTTGTATCATATTAAACTAAACATCTTGAGGAATCCATAGATCGCAGCCATTTCATGCTACCTCAACAGCAAAGGGGGTAGATATTGCTCCAGAGTCAGGCTAAATTTTGATGGGGGTATATTGGGCATGGCTGTTTTCAAAGGGGTCCCTTTACCTCTCACCTCTAGATATCTGAATGAAAATGGGTTCATTGGAACCACACAAGTCTCCTTTCTTTATAGCTATGCCCAATTTATGCTAGTCACAAATAGTGTACTAAGTACAAATAGGTTATTTTAACCTTTTTTTTTTAATAAGTAATATATATGTATACAGTATTATAATTAAGTTTGTTCATCTGTAAGATATCCCGCCTCCAGTGCATATCTTTGTCACAGCTCCTTGAAATTTGAGGGATCCTTGCTAAAAATGTGTGCAAACATTGGCCGATACTTTTATGTATTTTACAAAAATCTGGTATTTGTCGGGCTCTACATTTAATAATCTCAATAATCCTAATATGTGCATTATTTATTCTAACAGGGATCAATACTGTAATCCACATGAAGACACACAACAGATGTTTCAACCGGTTTTACAGTCGCCCACAAAGGTAGGATGGATCCACTGCATATTACTATTTCCTTGTTTGAATGTTTATCTATTGAAAACTTGCCTTAGGAGCTAGATGTGTCTCATGCTGTGCTTAACTTGCGAGATCTTGTCTGGCTTGCAAGGGTATATATTCCTAGTAACTGTAAACGCATTTGTGTAAATACACAATGAAGGCCATGAGCTCATGTATCAGTATGATGTAAATTGTACATGCATTTTTATCTTCTTCTTTTGCTGTAGCAAAGACAGAATCCATTCAACAGTGAATTCCCCGCAAATCTCACTTTGGACACCTTGGAGGAGAAGCACAGCCAGTCAGTCAATGAACCAGAGGAACAAACAAAGTCACCTGACAGGGGTAAGTTTCCCCGCGGTATAAGACATTAGCTGGACATACAGTAAGATAAGAGACACTGTGCAAAAGTCTTAGGCCACCTGAGAAAATTAGGTTTACGGCTATTGTATTTACCCGGGCAGTAAGTGTTTATTTGCTTAGAAAACCACTATATAATATTAGAATAAATGCAAATAAATATTGATACAATAAAAAGGAACAAGGAACTTTTCCAAAAAGTTATTGATATCTTGTGAGAGGGCTAGAAGAAGTTATCAGTTTTAGTTCCTGATATCCTCAAGCCATCCCAGCCATTCCATGTACAGATTTGTAGATTTATCATTAACAATAATAAAACTGATTTTGCATTTCTTTATTACAGTGAGTGGCTTACTTAATTTGTCAAGCTTCATTGTAACAAATTATGTGTTGTGTTTTTAATGGAGTGGACAGCCTGACGGACAAACAGTCAAAGCATTTTGTTTGCAAACCAATGTAAGTTGGCTAAACTGATCTGATTGAAATCCATGGGATGCTTCAGGTGTTGGGCTTCAGGTCTTTATTAATTGCATGTAAATAGAACGCTGGCATGAACAGTTGTTGCATGGCAGTTACTAGCATGTAGGTTGTCATTTCTAAGAAATGCATGATTTGACCATTTCATTTCTGTCTTTCACTAGTTTGTTAAACCTTGTTCTATAGGTGATGACATACAGCTTAGGTAGTTTACAGTAAAAATACATATATAGTGTAGCCTCCAAAAAGAATACTGGTACAATTGTCATACTTATGTGTTGTTCCATTTTACCACACTGCATATTGTAATTGCAATGACAATTCTGTTCAAATGAATTCCTTATTTGGCAGTTTTCAAAGAACATTGTGGAGGTGAATGACCCTAGCCCATGGATTATAGTATGTGTGTCCACAGTATTTTGTAACACAAACTAATCAAAGTCTTGTAACCAGAACTTCAGTATTTTTTCTTCTATGTTAATATGGCAAGAACTCTGTGCCAATATTTCAGAGTATGTGCTCTCACACATTCACTCTGAAATGGACCAATGAGTTGTGACCAGTCAGGAGATTGTCCCAGAGTAGTCAAAGTGAAGGGATATCCAAATACATGAGGCTGTCAGACTAGCCAGGGGGATTACACAGAAATACATTCCAATGGTTTAATCTGTAGTGCATGACTAGGGTCTGCTTAAAATATTTCTGTGGAGCTGTTTTGAAGAAGGAATTACATAAGAATAAAAGAACAGAACAAATGGAGACAGTTTATGCCAACAAAATGTACAGTCGCCTAATATTTATATATTGAATTAAATTACAAGTGTTGATCTGTGTTCATACAACAAGCCATAAAATGTGTTAAGTACTTTAACCCCAATTAAAACCCTGATACTCTCTACCAGGGTGGAGCTTAGCTCATGCATCAGTGCAAGACATTATAATAGTTGTTTAGTCAAAAAGCTGGAGTGGACCAAGGAACAGCCTCAGTTGAATGGGGTTATTCCATGCATGTAATTTAAAGTACATAAATAAATAAATAAATGTTTAACTCGAAATGCAATCCATTTCAATCTCATGGTGGTTTTACTCATCTAGCAGGCTGTCAAAATTACAAGGGTTGTGTTTTTCGTGCCACGATTTCCAATGTTAAAAATGCATTCAAATGGACGATATCTTAACTTTTGCAATCATGGCACACAATACAACCCTCGTAATCTTGAATGACAGGCTGGTACTGTAGATGAGTAAAAGCACCTTGGGATTCTTAAAACTCACTGGATCAGTTTCTAATGTATAGACAGAACTAGCAATAACAAGCACAAAACTGCCCAGAACCATGGCACAACTAATGTTTCCCTGTGTTGGGAGGCAGCTAACGCTAGCTGTGTTGTGAGTTAGCTGAGCAACAGTGCCGTACAATTATCATCTTAAGTCTTACAAGCAAATCTGTTGAAACAGCTCTCCATTTTTAGGAATAAAGAAATTATGAATGACGTGGTATTCAGAGAAACATAGCCTAAACTACCATGCACATGCAATTTAAGCTAGCGCATGTTGTGGCACATCAAATCAGAGAACAAAAGTTATTAAAGAGGTACTACACACTTAAACATGTTTTTTGAGCTGTGATCTAAATTGTATTACTGTACTGTTATGAAACACATCAATGCTGGTGTTAATATTGACATTTCTTGCATTTCATGGGTTGAAAATAGCTCAATACGCCATCTACTGTTTTAAATCAGCCCTAAACAAAATTATGCCATGGGTGGAGTTAAGCTCAGAGCTGGGGGAGATGTCAACCAATACTATCATTCACTCGCAATTTAAGCCAGCACATTGCATGGCACGTCAGTTAGTTACAAACAGAAATGGAAATAAAGAAAGGTATGCATGTTAACAGGAACTAAACTTGCTATACAGTTGAGGAAACATGAGTAGATACTCACCTTAATCACTGACACACAAATAACAAAGGACAAGTTGAAGAGGTTTAATTGAGCTGAACTGAACTGTCTGTCACTGCATGTGAAGCTGCCTCTGGCAATGTGCGGATCATGCACATCCCGACCTTCGTGCCAGAGTCCAATGTCCCACAGAACGTCCCCCACAGAACGTCCCCCACAGAACGTCCCTCACAGAACGTCCATGAGTGAGTGAGTGAGTGAGTGAGGGAGTGAATGACCACAATTTGCCACGTATAGCAAGCTCCTGTGCGCCGTGGGAAAAAGACCACTTGTGGTTGTGATCTTTATGTTTATTATCTATTTGGCGTTGTTTTTGTTATTTCAGAGCCTCTACCATCATCCAATTGCCACATTTGTCATGCTACTGACCTAAAACGAGACTCTCCTGAGAATAGCCCAGTCACACTGGATACAGCTGTGCAAACTACACCTGTACCAAAAAAGAGAACGGTCATTCTCAAATCCCAGGACTCTCTGCCTGAGGTCAATGGCCTGGCAGATAGACAAGCTAACTCAGCTGCTCCAAGGGGCATCCTCAAGCGCGTGTCCAGCTCGAGTTCCACCGACTCCCTCTGTTGCTGGTTGCCTCCTCAGTGTCCAGTGAGCTTGGACGTTCCCACTGAGACCACCCCAGATGCAGACCGAGAGCCTTTGAGCTGGATAGACAGGAAACAGGTGAGGTTCTCCTCTGCAGTTGGCAGGAACAGTGTAGATTGGCAGGCCAGGAAGGAGCTGGGAGAGCACAGTTTGCTGGATGTGGATTCTGTCACTCCCCATGCGGAGGAAAACGCCTCTGACTCTGTGCTTCCAAGCGATACCACTGTTGACGCACGGAGGCCCTTCCTTAAACAAAGACAAGTGGATGTAGGTGAAGGTGATGTGAGTTGTGAAGGAGGGGCAAACTTGCCAAACCAAGATGCTGGCCTGCTCCAGGTGCCCGGTGGTAAGAATCTACATACTGTTGTCCAATCAGTCTAGCAAACAATCAATCAACCAACCAACCAATGAAACAAATGAACTAACAAGCAAGAAACCAATTACTTTAGTATCTAAACCAATTTTGATGAATCATACATAAATTGATTCACTGATTTAGGTTTGTAAACTCTTAGCTCAAACTAGGTAGTAAAATAACCCCAAAATGATCCTTTACTAATTCGTTTTCATTATTAACCTGCTTGTTTGTGCATGTTTCACAAATGGAGTATACATATACCGGTATTTATGCATGACTGCTGATGGAAATGGGAATATAACAACTCAAATGTTCTTTGCTTTGACATTATGGGTGCTTTGAAATCTGATGATTCAAAATTATATTACTGATCGACTGGTTCTGAACAAAAAGAAAGAAACTACTGCTGTTTTATTTGTCATCTTTATCCTCCTAATATTGATTATGGCACAGTACAAAAATACTAGAATAAAGTGGCAGTTTCACTTTTGTCAAAATCTGTCTGTCAGTTTGATGAGTTCTGTTTATCTCACAAGGACATTACGTGTAGGATTTTCTCATAAGTATATCATTGTGAAATTAGGTGTGATGCCAAATGTTAGCAAGAAAATAAAAAAAGACTGGTACTAGACCCAATTATCTGCTTGGCTTTCACTTTGTGCAAGTTTGAGAGTTAAGCTTCAATTCTCCCAAATCTAAGAACAAATTCTTGTGGTAAGTTACACATCAAAAGCAACAGGGAAGGGAACTAACGAGAAATGCAGATAGGAAGCATCCCATGGGTGTTGATGTTCACTACACAATTCATTTTACAATGGTATATTATGAAAAATATCCTACATGGGTTTCCATTAATTCATGCTTGTGATATGATAAACATGAATGATCCAAGTGGTGTTTACTTCCTTTGCAGATCAATCTGAGCACCACAGTGCTGAGCTCCTCAGCCCTCAAGTGTCCAACCCCCTTTCGGCCGAGCAGGGGTCAGGTAAGCCTGTTGACCTGGAGACAGGGACTGAAGAAGATGGTCACTCTCAGGCTAAGGCCAGAGGTGGGTTCATTTGGGGCTTGGGACTCAAGTCAAAGCTGCCCATGCAACCCAGTGACAAGCTCGAGATTGCTGTTGAGGCTGCCTCAGATTCCAAGCTGTCAAGTGATGCCCGCTCAAAGACTTCATCTCATGCTGTTTCTCCAAAGCCACGAAAAAGGCTTTTTGGAATATTCAGTAGAGGTGAGGGTAAAGAGAAGAGTCCTGAATTACAGATCCCATATAAGGAAGAGAAGCTCAAGCAGAAAGATGTGGGTGATGACAACCTGAACCTTTGTAACTCCCAGTCAGCTAAAAATACCCATGACAATGACTATGACTATGAAATTATGTCTGCTCATCTCAAACAAGAAGCTAAAAGCCCTGGGATATCAGAGGTCAGAACACTACAACTTACAACACTTCAGACCATTCCATTTAAAGAAACCATCACCATACCAACTTCAGATTTAGAACCACTCTTGGCTCGAGAGGAATCTGTCCAACAAGGTGCTTATGACCAGGCAAGGCATGAGGGCATTCCTCAGGCAGAGATAGAAGACTCGCATGGCCCTCAAAATATTCAGAATGACTCCCAAAATGTTCAGAATGACTTCATGGTGGAAAGTGCACTCAATGACCCTTCACTGCAAACAAAATTGGCAGAGTACTCCTCAAATGAGGAGGTTTCATCACCATGGAATGGAAGTGGCCTACTATTAGATCTACCAAAAGAAGATGGTACATATAGAGCTAGTCCGATCCTCATCTGTGAAGAGACAGATGACTTGGATTCTCAGATTCTCCAACCACTGGAAAATCTCACCAATCCCTTACCGGCCTCTCCATCTTTTGACACCTCAGAGCAACAGAGGGATATCCCAGTTCCACTTCCCAGGCGTTCCAGTCCACGGGAAAGCAGGTCCACCATGATCAATGACCATAAGTCCTTCTGGGAGAAAGAATATCATGAACCTAGGACCATTTTCAGAAGAGTAAATGAGGCCACGAGTAGTCCAACACATTCAAGTTCAGTCAAATCTCCTATAAACCTCAATACAAAAATAGCTACCCCTCACTCTGAACTGAGAACATCTGAAAGTAGTGGGGAGAAGGTTGGAGAAGAGGTACAAAGCTCTTCTTTATTTGGTATAAAGTCCATCAATGTTGTCTCAACCACAAAGGACATATATGTAAGTGAGAAGGGCTTTGTCAGTCAGAGTTCAGACATATCACAATTGAGGAGTTACGGCAGTGCTAGGGATGCAGAAACACCATGTCAGCAGTACCAGCTCAAGACTGACACATCAGACCAACAAAGGCCTCTTAGTCCCACTGCATCCCCGTCTAGATTTCAAACTCCAAGGTCGAGAGACTCATCAGATGATGAACTCCGAAGAAGTCCATCCAAGACCTGCCACCCTAAGGCCTTACCTAGAGAATCCTCCCGTCCCGATGGATCCAGACTGGAAGGTTCTCCCTTGAAAACTTTTCCAATAGACATTGCCCAACGAACTAAGGAGCATGAAAAACAATTGGAGAGGCCAACACCAGCAGCTAGACAGAGAAAAAGTCCTTCACATGAAGCAAAGCAGTCGGGGTCGGCGGCCATTACACCTGGCAAAGAATCAATCTCTTGTCCTCTGCTCTCACAGTCTGAGGGTTATGAGCAACAGCACCTTTCTCTGTCACAGAAATCTTCTGAACATAACTCTCTAGACTTGACACAATCACTCCCCCAGACTACTACAGGGACATATTTTGGGAGTGTGAATATGCAACAAAGTAGTCCAACCCGTTCCACTGAATCTGTTAATATTGGACAACATCCTACCAAAGGAGACTTTGATGAACAAAAACAACCAGGGCCATTAAAGAAGTCAGGGACTTTTACCCGTCTTGCAAGATCTTTCATTCCTCAAAACAATCAGCACTACCTAGGGGCACCTGAGAAGACATATCTACCTCCTTTTTACCAAGAAAAAGCTGTTGACAAGTCAGATGTGAACCTTTCACCTCCAACTCCATTGCTTGATGCAGACCGTGGACCACAAAGTCCTCTAAAAGACCGTGAGGAACCCCAGAGCAAGAGTGCCAATGAGGAGAGGCACTCTAGGATCAGTTCTTGGCTTGTACAAAATAGTGACAGCGACTCCAGCCATGATGACACATCCAGGGCTTGTTCTCTATCTCGGGCAAGTTCAGGCAGTGAGATTTTGAATTATCTTGTCACCCATGTTGCTTCTAGATTTGATGTAGAAATCTAACTGTCAATTATGATTTTGATTGTTGAGGCAAATCACATCAACCAGATCATGGGGATCATCATGAAAGAAGGGTTTGATGCATTGGAGGGTTTCATACTGTAGTTAACACATTAACATTACATTAAGTATAGTGAATATGAGAATTGGTATGCAAATTCATCCATTTTGAGATATTCAAATACTGCCTATTCCATTTTTTCTCTTCTGCTTCAGAATTTTCTGATTAAAGCTTCTACTTGTAGCCTTACAAAATTAATTGTAGAGAACATCTCGTCATGGGTCTTGTAGCCAATGTCAAGTGGTTGTAAACTAGTAGTATGCTAGAGAATGAAGTGATCCTAGATCTTTTTATTAACCTAACCTAAACCTTTGTTTTTCAAGTGGCCAACATCTGTTGATGCATTAGTTGTATAGTTTGTAATAATCAGTTAATCTAAGCACTGTAAAATATTATTCAAACTACATCAAGAATATAATTTAAAGATGCTGATGATGTTGTCTTACTATATTTACATATTTTCTACATCTCAAAGACATGATTTACTAAGCATTAAACACTTGTGACATTTGATCAGAATAAACACAAGCAAAAATAAGACATTGCTCTTTCTAAATGGCCTGTTAATCATACATTTAGTGCAATTTCAGGGTATTTTCCAGAGCTGATTTTGTTTTGCTTGTGGCAGGTTATGATGACTCTAGCCCCTTCAGGCGATTATCTTCAAAGCCCATGTCCTCATCCAAAAGTCTGGAGAACCTTACTTCGCAGCCAACAGGTAAAAGAGCCCTATTTGCTTTACCTACTACCCTCCTTTACTTAGGGATTTGTTTTTGTCTGGGACAGCCTAAAGATGGCCAACATCGCATAGTGTGTGGAGGCTTAAACCAATAGCCGATGTCCAGTGGCAATATTGTTGCTGCGGTATATCAAATGTATATTTATATT
>OMKL01065975.1:3645-14119 GCA_900302295.1 Parasudis fraserbrunneri | reverse complement strand
ATATTTATGCAGGCAATTGTTGAAGAACAGTTGGGAGCTTAGTAAACGATGACAGGGCACCGTTGTTATTCAACTACAGTGATACTTAGAGGTGTCAGTACAGTCATTATGGAGGTAAGGAGGCCAGGAGAGGAGACATTGGCTGAGAGCTTTATTTCACCTTCTATGTGAGCCTCCTCAGAGGAACATGGCAAAGGTGACGCCCCGGGGCTCACGCTGAGGTAACCTGGATCAAGTTTTTTGGGACGGCACTAAGCAGACAGTGAGGTGACACCTTTCAGTAAGCCCTACAGTGTAGCCCTACGGTGTAGGGCTTACACGGTAGTCTAATGATACTGCCTCAGTGTCTCCCACTAACCACGCCCTGGCAACTGCTGCCTTTTGTTGGCTTGTGTACACAATATGTACTCTCTCTCTCTCTTTCTCTCTCTCTCTCTCTCTTTCATGGTGTGGGGGAGGGGTACTCCAGGTGAAAGTCTTCCTTTTGAATCCTTTCCAGTTACACCCTAGACCAGGGGTGGGCAGTCTTTTTGGGGCATGAGATCTACTTTGCCCTTTTCCAAGCCTGGAGAGATCAACCCTTGCCTGTCAAGCAGACATAGTGAAAATCACCACACTTCTCACCATTGACTGGCTAATTAGAATAATGCAAACATAGAATAGGTCCATATTTTGATATTAATAATAAAGTGTAAATGCTGACTATCTGGGGAAAAAAGCATAGGTATGTTGATATTATGAAACAATAAAACACTTATAAAATTACTTATTAGACCCCAGTGTATTAGCCCACTGCAAAATGTTCTACAAATCAAATTGTGGCTACTTAGACTTTAAATTAAATTAAATTCAAGATTAAGGAAACAAAGCAGGCAGGGCCAAAGAGCCACCCAGGACAAGGATTCACTGAGATTCAAGTTTAAGCCAGCAAGCCAGAGTGTGTTTGGATGACTGACAAAATGATGGATGGTCTTTGTCTGGCTTGTCCAACTTGTCCAGTGATCAACTTGAGACGCCCACCTCCGCCCACCTAGGCTATAGTGTAAACTGTCTCCAATGGTGATCACAGGGAGGAGACCCCAAAGAATTTACAAAACAAGATGAGCAATGAGATAGCCTTTTACTTTGTTGCATTTGAAGTGTAAGAAGAGACGTGGGTTTTAAACGGATGAATTATATAGCCCCCCTGCCCCCCAAACTCATCTCACTTTCACATGGCCTGTGGTGGATGAGGCATGTGATTAATTAGAAAACTTATTAAATCAAGAGCTGTGGGTTATCGCATCCTTCTGCCTTGCGTTCAGCTTAAAAAGGCAAATGAAGGAGTTTGCCTCTGCGGTTGGACAGGCAGCCCTTACATGAATTGCTACTGTTGTTGTTGTTGTTGTTGTTGACGAACTGTATAATGTGGATACTAATGAGACACGCGCATCTCTTCTTCTTTTTTCTTTTTTTTTGTTGTTGCTCTCTCTTCCTCACCGCACCTCCGGCGGTTCACTATCTCCGCTATCTTTAACTGTCATCAGCTGTGGCATCCTCTAAAGCTTTGTGTGTGTATATACCTGTGTGCGACCCACTTTGTTTGCACCACTGACAGCACGTCGGATTGTGTCGGGCTTTCTCACGTCTGTGATCAGACTGTTTTTACGTGACCAATCGGTTTGCCTCCTTTTTGAGTGACAACCGCCGGCGACCAATCTTTCTCTGTGCGCTGCCCGCGAGACAGAGGCGCGTTTTTCGAGAGATGTACGAAGCCTGTGCGGAGAGGCTCTGCAACCTAACGGAACAGGCCTACCCACAACGGCATTCACTAAAAACCTGGTATTTCATGTACCGCGTCATGCACCGTGTCACGCACCACGTCCAATCGCCGGTTAAGGTGGGGCGTGAGGTCCGATGAGGTTAAGGTTAAGGTTAACATAGGGGGCGGGGTTTATACATGAGATACCAAGTTTTTAGGGAGTCCCTAACCAGCCCTTTGTAGAGCTGGTGTCACATGCTATAGTCGCACCTGCACGTATTGTCCATGACCTTCTTAATCATCTCAACCATCACCAGCTGCGGAATCTTCCGTCCCGGACTGGTCTACACGGTTACACCGCATATCTTTCCGCGTGGCGAGGGCATTGTTCTGCCGCAAAAAGAGCTGCGACACAGGCCAGTCAAGCAGCCAGCCGGTGTAGACAGATGGAGGCGAGAGTCTGTGGAGAGACCAGGCCGACAGAAACGGGCTGTTTAGTGTAACGAGAGCGTGCTGGTTATCTGTTACGGTGTCTGTCACTCAGCCCGCCGGGTCAGTCGCGAGGTGTTGTCTGGTACACGTCGGAACAGCAGCGCGCGTGGCCTATTCAGGCATGGAGAGAAAGGGAGTCTGTCTGCTTGCACGCCTGCCTGCCCGTTTGTCTGTTAGGGGTGGAACGATACGCACGTTTTCCAGATCCTGTACGAATTTCGATTTCGCGGCCACAATTCGGTTGTCAATTCTTCGTGTGTTAGAGTGTAATCATACTACAGAGCTCTAACTGTAGATTTGATATATATACGTACACACACACACACACACACACACACACATGAGAATGAGAGGACAATCATCGATATAGTTTGAAACTTTGATACACTGTATACAACATAAATCCTTTCATATTTCAGATACACTGTATTGAGATCGCTACACCCCTACGGTCTGTCTGTCGGCCTGTCTGTTGCCTGTATATGCCCTTTCATCTGTGTAATGCGTCTGTCCATGCGCGTGCCCTTGACCATACTGTGAACCGCGATGGCAGAGCAAAGTCTGCCGTACGGCTGTTTACAGGTAAAACAGAGAGTAGAATGCCACCGTCTCGTTTGCATAATACGCTGCGAGCCAGTGTCAGTGTACAGTACATGTATAGATCACCATAATAAGGGTAGGGGGCCTTTTCCTCAGCAAGAAACAAACTCTGTAAGGTCAAGTGGCATTTTCCACCTTGAAACCCAAAGTGAATGAGGATTCGTTTTCCCCCTTTTTTTTTTGGGAAACAAAACCAAAACCCAATAAGGATGGGTACTTTTTTTGTCATTCAAAATGTACGGTAGCCAAATTATATCCAGTACATCTCAGCCGAGGATGTTCTTGTGAGGGCTCCGATGTACCACCCTTTGGTGGCATTTTGCGACTATCTTTGTGGGTGAGGCGAGGAAGTGTCTGAATTGGTCGCGCCAGTGTTACTTCTGCATCTAGCTTTTCCACTACACAACAGGACAAGCGCTTTGCATGGCATTCGCTGCAATGAAGCATAGGCCTGTGACCGATTCTTTCTTCACCCCCTGTGCCCCTAAATCTAGCAGAAGACAGTAATTAGTGATTCACTGACAGAGAACGACAAAATTAAGCAACTCCAAAACACCCTAGAAGGCCAGGAGACATTCCTTTGATGTGGAGTGGCTATTCGAGTCCTGACTTCACTATGGCAACAGCGCCATGCATTGTGTCTGTTGCAAACAGTGCAGTCATCCAGCTGCAGGCAAAAGTCAATTTGCTATCTTTGAGAGCACAAGGTTTGGCGGGGCAGGTGCAGAGACTGAGCACCAGCTGTGCCTCCATCAGCTTTCTGGTGTAAGGATATTTATTATTATTATTATTTATTTTATTATTATTTATTATTATTTGAGCAGGTCTCATTGAGCCCTGTTATGGCGATGGAATGATGGGATACTCAGAAATGAATCCAAAAAATTCCATTCACTGTCAAATGTAGCGCCCTGTTGATGTATACGTTTCTTTGTTTTACGTGACCTTAAAAAATGATACATCTGTAAACCCCGGTGTGATGAAACATGTTAATATAATGTGTGATAAAACGCCAAATATTGGTGCCACTAAATTCTCTGATGCCACCAGTAAATTTTGTGACTGTGCCACTAAATTGTTTCAGTTAGTTGCACCAGTGTGACCAATGGAAAAGGCTATTGTGAAGCCCTCCAGAATAATGGCTAATTAGACTTGTTCACCATGTAGAACTATCTTTAAATCTCATAGCCTCCTTGTGGCATATGGCAGTTAGGGAATGCCAATTTATGATCGCCGACCGCATTGGAATTTGACTTGAGCCGCGCTTGAACAAAACATGTTGCCCCATAAATATTCTCTCCACAAAATCAGAATCAGTTGTATTGCCAAGTATGACTCATACAAGGAATCTGACTTTGGCTCGACGTCTCCGCATGTACTTACACAAAAAAAAGAAGAAAAAACCCATAGAATATACATTTACATTGAATACTATATTATAAGCATAATCTGAGCTGCTATAATATACTAATATAATATAATATAAGTTACTGTAGTTGACCATGAGCCATCCCATGGCAGTAAACAGGATACAGATAGTGCAAGAGGTGATGAGATAAATATAGGCCGGTAGCAAAATAATAAACATATAAACCAACATGTTGACCAACTCAGAGTTACTCTAACTCAGTGGTCTCCAACCAGAAGCTTGTGAGCTACCAGTAGCTTTTGGCCTGCATTTGAGTAGCTCTCAGGTCATTGTCTGAATATATAATACTGAGGTAGAAATCATTCGGCGTTGCAGGCTATTTTGCACACTCACAATGTTGAATGGTTAGGCCAACTGTTATGCCTATATGGCTCTGATTGGTAATACCTTTGTTGTTTCGACCACTTACACCCATAAAAAAAAACAACAACGAGTAGCTCTTGTCAACGAACAGGTTGGAGACCCCTGCTCTAACTTGTTTAGCTGTCAACATCACCAGCAGTGAGTGAGGAAGAGCAAGAAGCTATAGAAGTAGAGGGAAAGGGTGGGGCGGCCATGACAGACCTGCCTTTTGCTGTGAGTAAACAAACAGCGCTATTTTACCACCAAACACTGATTTAAATCAGAATGCGTGATGTGTGTGTGTGTGTGTGTGTGTGTGTGTGTGTGTGTGTCCTTTCTCTACCCTACTACGTCCTTGGGGGAAAAAAATGGGTGTGGGAGATAATTTAAAGGAACAATCCGAAGTCCAACTTTGACAGAAGCATTTTTCTCAATGAGACAAGTGAGCGTTTTTTTTTCTTCTTCTCTTCCTCTTCTTCTTCGGGTGGGTAGAGGGAGGGGTTCTTTGCGTCGAGAATATATGTTACGTGAGTTTACATAAAGCAATTACAGAGAGAGAGAAAGCTTGGATTCAGTTCTCGGTTTAGAGGAGGCAAATATGATGTGTAAGCACAGGTAAGACTTTGTACTGCGACACCATAGACAAGTTAATTTTTCATTAATTAGTAATGCATGTGTGGATCAGTAAAGACCTCCCTTTGACTTTGCCTTTCTCCTTTACTTTTCCCTTAGTAACTTCTGAAGTCCCCTCTGCCTTAACCCAAGGCCAAACCATAACGCCACAGAGGTCAATAATTGACAGAGGGTCATTATGGAAAGTTTAAATGTCCCCTATCAATGGCACTGGTTAATGTGTAGAGTCGTTTGTGAAAAAGAATGTGCGTGGTTAAGTCCAACTTGTCAGACCGAGATCCAAAAGTAATTTGAAGTCTAAATTTGGGAAATGCCGGCAGTCTCTCATTGAGCTGTATATGTATGCTGACTCCAGGAGAGTCCCAAACAGTCTTTTCTTGCCTACATGATTGTGCTTGGCAGCTTGAAAAGAGAGAGAGAGAGCTTCTTCAAAGACAGATTAAGCCTAGTTCTTAAATAAAGCATTTGGTCTGAACTATCTCCATGCATAGGATCTTTTTGGTCTTGGGCTTGGCTTCAGCCATTATTTGAAGAAAGAGGGCAAGCTGTTCCCATGAATAATATATTTTATTGACTTTTTGACTTTACCTGCACCGGTTCACATAATGGCCTACTTGTTCCTGAGACATAACAGGAAGTAAGGTGAATGTTTATCCTGGTGTGACAAACGTGGTTGAGTCTTATCCTCGTTTACCCAACCCTCTGAGCCACAGGAGGGGGAGAAGATGGCCCTCATGTCATGAAAGATTCACAGTGGGAACCGGATAAGGGCTGATCCACCCGACTCCTTACCGATACCTCCTTCCTCCGGGGGGTGGGGGGCCACACCTCAGCGGGACCGTGCTCTGGCCTTGAATGGGAAAGCGAGAGAGAGAGAGAGAGAGAAAGAGAGAGAGGCAGTATATAGTGAAACCACTCTTTATTAAAAGACAAGCGGAATCCCCTTTACAAAGGAACCCGTTCCGACAGTCGTCCGCATATCTGCAACTCAAAGCTGCAAAGCTCAAAGGTGTACAGACCTAGATGCGACCGTTCAAAGTGTAACACACGCCCTCCCCTATTAAAGTCTCATTGTTTTTTTCTTTTCCTCTCTCTCCCCGCCCGTCTGAACCGGCCACCTAAAACCTTACCTGTTGTCAAGCAGAGATCAAACATCTGCCGCTAAACCATTTTCTCCCCCCGGCGCCGCGGTGAAATGTACGCTCTTGCGACACTTCACACTGGTTACAAATTAATCCGCCATCTCACTCCTTTTCAGCCGGTGCGCTCTCCCAGTACAAAGTTTACAGCCCGTTCCTCCCAATAATTCATTTAGCAGTTAATATTTGAGCCAGATAGATAACAATAGGATCCATAGGATCGGACTGGGAGCGTTGTGGAAGGTTTCAGTGTGCGCGCAAAGCAGTCCCATTGCCAATGTGCGCTTGTGACAGCTTGAACAGACGCTACTGGCTTTTGAACAGACACAACACTAACCCTAACCCTAAACTAGGACTACTTGGTAGTGGTAATAGCATTTCAAGTCACTTTCATTTTATTTCACCACAAAACTTCATAGCCTGCTACCTTTTTGTTTTAACTCTTATTTAACTTAATTTCCCCTTAAATGTCCTCTTAAGCAGATTCAGAGGTGAGAAAAACATCTGTACCCTGGGTCAATGCAACGCACACTGTTTGTCTGTTGATTCACGATTAAAATGTCCGGAATGAGCGACATATTCACATCTTAACACGCCGTCTTGTAAGTATCTTGCAAGTATCATTACATTGCATCGACCATTTAGGTTGTCGTAAATCCCTTATCATCCACAATCCCATGTCATCTAGGATGACATATTTTGATATCGTCGTAAACCTTGGAATCTCTCGTCTGATTTAAAACGGTGCCGTGGATGTGAGCGAACTCCGACTATACTACAGTAACTGCGTTGTTGGACCCACCGTTGGTGGGCACAGGGGAGTTGAAAGGGTTAACCCAGGAAAGTCAACTACACACCATGCAGATTCCAATGAAAGCTCAGCCTTTATCTCCAAAGTGATCATGTGACCCCCCTCGCAGATTGTATAAGCAGTCTATAAAAAAACACAGATAATTAGTATGTTTGCAGGGTACTAAATTTAGCACCAGACTAAATAGTTGGACCCCGGGGGGAAAAATAGCTGCCGCCTTGGTGTACAGCTGAAGGGGACCCTAATTAATCAAATAAAACAGATCCTGGAAAACATGACATCAACCAACAATTTGATTTCTCCCCACATCTGGAGATGAAGGAAATGATAGGGCAAAAATATGGGTGCCTAATATAGGCAACGACATGAGACTTCCGGATGTATCAGCCAGACATTAAGTGTTCTGCCAAATGGACGTCATTGTTGCTGGGGGAAAAATAGTAATTGCTGTTTGAGTGAGTGAAAATGATGGTCTAGTATTACAAACTCACCCCATTCTATTCTTCATATCGTCTCTCGGTTAGTATACTTGAAAGCTTTTTCATACTGAGAATTTAATTTTCTCCAACCCCAATGTAAGATATCGCCTCACATTGCTACCTGGAGTTAGACACCCCTCTCCCTCATCGCCTTACCAGCCACAAATACACAATGAATAATCACACTGAGGACGGAAGAACCTCATTATCCAAACGTCGGACCTCCGATTTCCAAACCGGCCGCTGTTCTGATGCTGTACGATTTGAAGGGCCCTCTGTGGAGAGGAACTTCAATGAAGAATTGAAATCTGAGAAAGCCCCGGCCCTGCATGCTCTGCCTCGCTAACTCGCTCAATCACTCGCATACACACACACACACACACACACACACCTCTACACATTTTTAACCAATCCTTCTATCAACCTCCCCCAGTGGTTATTTCTTATGCGTTGATGTGTGACGGCCCCACACACTGCGAACAGTTTAGAAGTGTGGGACCCTGGAGATGGATGTCATTTGGAACATGCTGGCTACTAAATTGAAATGCATTACCTCTTCTCTCTCCCTCCCTCCCTCTCTTTCTCTATATGTCTCTCTCCCCCTCTCCCCTCACATAGAAATAGATGGCGCATCATGCAATTAGGTGGCTTTGGAACATTCAGATGACTCCACTTATTGTGGTCCATCCATTAAGCTAACGTTGTTTGAAACACAAATGGACATCGAATTGCATCTTTTGCCACAGAGAAACTGAGGGAAAGTCTCAATGGCGTTTCAGTTCAATATTTTCCCAATTTGCTGTCGAAATTAGAGGCAACTAGAACCATTCAGTGCTTGTTAAGTAGATGTGAGATACAGTGGATTGAGGATGTATGTACGGCTGAGGAGGGTGAGGAGTCTACTGTGTTGTTTACTTGCAGTCCACAAAGAAAAAGCCCACAAAATGCATTAAAGGACCATACCAACATGTCACTGTCCGTTGTCAATATCGGCCAAATAGTTTACATAAACCTCGACCATTTTTCCCCAAATTGCTTTATTTTTGAGATATCGTATTTGTTTACGTTTTCTTGTACAGCTGTACAGTACTTCCAGGTACACAAGGTAACAGGAAGGAAAAGTCATTTTTTCACTTCAAGGGCACTTAACAGTCAGTCATCATCAAAATGGTTACCGAGCACTTGTTTCTCTTAACTTCTTGCCGAAGTTGTCTTGGACATGTCCTTAATACAATGTACTGTAAATATGACGCAATGCAAGTATCCGTGCATGCTAAAATCAGATAGCGATATGTATTACATCGTAGTGCTGTGTATTGAGCTTATCAGCAGAGGTCTTCAGACAACGCGCCTCGAAGAATGGAGCTGTTAGTGCAACTGCGGCAGCAAGATGAATGGGTTTGTACCGTATGTCTGCCCATTGCTGAGTCAGCTAAGACTGACTCTCCTCCCCTGTACTCCCTGTCTGGCTCACCCCCCGCCTCACACCGTGTCATCGGGTCAGAAAGGAGGCGTCACTGAGGTCAAAGGTCCCGCGGCTAGGCTCGACTCGCTTGACCCCTGTTCACCCGTTCGCTCAGATATCCAGATCTTTTTTATTTCACGGTCACTGTGTTTTCATAATCTGTCTGATATTGTTTCATGACTGTTTGTTTTGGAAGTGAGTGCAGTGCTCATGACTGGCTTGCTCAAAACTGCCGAGTCTTACACGACCGGTTTCCTGAAAAGTAGGCACTTCCTGTTTGAGTTGGCACGGTCCACCAATCACCATGAGACCTTATTTTCTCTTTCATCCTGATCCCCGTCTCCTCCTTAACTGTGGTTTTTTTTGCTTACTTGGGGTTTTTCTATTGTTGAAAAAAAAAAAAGAAGAAGAAGAAGAAGAATTCAACCCACCAGAGAAGACCGTGCTTAACATTCTCTATCTCTTCCCATCTCTTGGACCCAAGAGTTCCAAAACAAACACGGAGGCTTCTCTGTATCTGGCTCTCTGGGCTTGTCAGTGCCATATGTGGCCTGATTCATAGTGAAAGCTTTACTATCCAGAGTTTATGAGTTTATGAATTTATGGATTTATAGATCGTTGGGTTGGGTCAGCGAGTGTGAGTTGTGTGTCTGTGTGTGTAGTCAGAACCTTCATGCACTTATATAGGGATAGTAGAATAGCACTATAAAAGTTTATATAGTAATATAAAACACTGATATAGTAATATAAAAGCATGCTTGGATTTCAGAAATAACATCATACACGAAGAAGACCCTTTTCTATAAGATGAGAGCATACAAAATAGCTGCGCAGAGGAAGTCGAGTTCTTTGGGATTGCGACAACTCATGGGGCACTACCCACTATCAAACAAGATAAAAAACCTTCAATAGGATTAATGATTTTCTATATTACACATTCCTATCTCACACACTGCCCTTTGCGTTACCGGGGGCGAGCCTCCTTGACTCAGGGATATCGCTGTCGCAGATCACTATGCGGCAGTGTGCTTGTCCCCTCTTTAGAGGTCACCCGTAGTCCTGTCCCTTTTCCTAAATCGCTTTGTGGAAGAAAGAAGAGTGGCCCCCCTGTGCGAGAGGAGTCTGAGCCCGAATTAGCAGGTGTTGAAAGGTATAACAAAGTATTCTGCCCCAGTCGTACCCTCAACAGAGGCGGAACGAAGGAAACCTCATGGAATGGAACTGTACACCGCGTCCTTGACACAGAGGACACAAGGTGAAAGCAGTGCAGTAGCACGCCCTTACTCGCTTATACCTGTGGCGGTCATATACAACATACAACCAATGACGGAGGGGGGGGGGGG
>OMKL01065966.1:0-10896 GCA_900302295.1 Parasudis fraserbrunneri | reverse complement strand
GGATCATCTTCAACAGTATAGGACATAATAAACTGCCATAAGCATCGGATACTACTCCCATGGCATCTAAGCTGCGTACTTTGACTTCACAATCATGTATATGTGGCTCAGTGGCTCAGGAGGTAGAGCCGTCGTCTGGTAATCTGAAGGTTCCCGGTTCGATCCCCGGCTCCTCCTGGCAGCGTGTCGAAGTGTCCTTGAGCAAGTCACTTAACCCCTAACTGCTCCCGATGAGCAGGTTGGCACCTTGCATGGTTGCCTCCGCTGTCGGTGTGTGAATGTGTGAGAGAATGGGTGAGTGTGAGGCATAAGTTGTAAAGCGCTTTGGATAAAAGCACTATATAAATGCAGTCCATTTACTATCCATTTACCATTGAAACAATGACTATAAACTATTAGCACATACATACAATTAGTCTAAAAAAATGTATATCTCAAGTTGTCAGTGAAACTCATTCAGGTTTCTTAAATGGTAGATCTATTTACAATAGCATCCGTCTTATTCTAGATATACTAAATTACAGTGAAATGATTGAGGATATGGGCTTCATATTTCTCGATTTCAAAAAAGCCTTTGACATGATTGAAAACCCCATCATAATCCATATTCTGAAGGCATTCGGTTTTGGGGACAGTTTTATAAAGGTCATGGTCATGGAGACTTGTTTCATTACCTCATGGTACCGCGCCTTGTTTTAATGTACAGAAAGGATTCATTTTAGCAGCAGAAATGCTGGCTATTATGATGAACAACTGTGAGAACTTGAAAAAATGTAATGTATTTGGAACAGAGCTCGTAACAAGTCAGTTTGCGGACGACACAACCCTGTTTCTCAAGGATGAACATCAGATTCCTGTTTCCATACAGAGCATTGAACTCTTTTCAAAGGCCTCTGCACAATTCCTCAATGTCCAAACATGTGAACTGCTGTCGATTCATGAACATGCACAGAGTGTCATTTATGATATACTGTACCTGTTAAAACTGAGGTAAAATACCTTGGTATTTATGTAACAAAAGATTAGAAGGAATGTGAGCTGCTTAATTTGACAAAAAAGTAAATGAATGTAAATGTAGACATAATGTTTGGTTGCAAAGATATCTATCCATTTTCAGTAGAACGTATCTCACCAAAATGGAAAACATATCTAGAAGTGTTCACCCTGCATCTTCATTAGCACTTAGTTAAGTCTATATTTATGCAGGAATCTAACTCAAAAAAAGCTATCACTGTCAAAGACCTATCTGAAGGTGGACTAAAGGCAATAGACTTTGAATGTATGAATGGAACTTTAAAATTGACCTGGCTGAAGCAATGTGTTAAATCCCCTGGCAGTATCTGGCACATATTCCCTCAAACTATATTTGACAAGATAGGTTGTATAGAATTTATTTTAAAATGTGATTATAATGTCACCACATTGCCTCTTAAGGTTTCTAAATATCACCAACAGGTTTTATTTTTTTGGAAATTATTTTACAATCATAACTTCACACCTCATAATACACCACTCTTGAACAACTACATATATACTTCACAAAATAAAATCTCTGTTTTATAGGAACTGGATGGATAGGAATATTCGGTACATAATGGACCTACTAGATGCAAATGGGGATGTATTGCCTTACAATGATTTTTGTCATGAATGACTTTGATTGCAACCTCAAATTATTTAAATCTCTTATCAATGCCATACCCAATACATTCCTTATCCTAGCAAAAAATATATCATTGTACTCTCAGTCCCCATCTCAACTCCCCACACCTTTTATAAATGGAATTCATTTTCTTGATAAAATGTGTTCAAACAAATTCACCAGATCTATTCTAACAAACGATGTATACCCTGCTCAGTCTTGTAGACATATTTTGAATATTTTTGACCAACCAACAGTAGATGAGAATGAAAAGTGAATGAGAATGGAGTTCTTCAAATACCCAGTTCCACCCAAAACAAAATTAATTAACTACAAAGTAATTAATGTAATGAATGATTTATACCCTTCCAGTGAATTTTTAAGATTAAGATTTGGCTTTGAGAGCAATTATTGTGTTTTCTGTAAAGAAGATATTGAAACAACAGTACATCTCTTTGTAGCATGCTCTCATACCCAGTTGTTCTGGAAACAGTTCATGGAATGGTTAAAACCACAACAATGCCTGCTATAGATCATAATAGTATTATAATAGTATATTATTATTAGAAGAAAAAAAAACTTGGACCTAATGGTCAATATTTTGCATATCTTAGCCAAATTCTTTATTCATAAGGCTACATTTATAAATACCCCACCCACGTTCACATGCTTCTATAATAGAATTCAAGTCCCTGAAATTAATGAAATCCAAATATGCCAACGATCTCTGTGTATTATTAGAAAACGATCTCGCCAACGAAATGTCTTAAAAAAACGTAGCCAATTTGTATGTTTTATTGTTATTTTGTTTTTATGTTTATATACCATATTGTCTCTGTGTAAATGTTTTATGTCTCATATCTGTAGTGTCTGTTAATTCTATATTATGGAAATGTTTTATAATTTTAATGATTGCGTACAGTTTGTAAATGTGAATTTTCTACAAGAAAAAAGGGGGAAAAAAGACTTCGATCATTTCCGTAACAAGCGAGAACGCGAGTACGAGAACGTAATGCGTTATGACGTCACTTTCGGAGAAATCCGCCTTTTCTCTTTGGAGAAGACGGTCAGCCATTTTAAGTCAATGAGTCTTCATTTCACATCGCTACTGTAGGACGGAGAACGTCAGGACCCAATTTCATCATATTTCTCTTACAACTGTTAGTTGGGAATTGACTACTATGAACTGAAACTCTTCCTTAAGCCAAATAACCAGTAGATCCAAGTGAAGTGACGCATAAGCCAGTAGAATCCAGTGTCGAGTTGTAATTTTTTGCACCTCAATGTAGCTAGAGGAAATGGCTGTGGAAAGCATGACTGTCCATCCAAACTCCCCAACTACCAACCACGAACACAACAGTCTTCTCACTGACGAAAGGTCGAGTAATTCTACAATCATACTTAAATGAAACTATTGATTTCTCCTGTGCTTTTAAGACAAAAAGCCTGGGTTTTCTTTTTCATTTTTTCTTTCAAAGGGATTAAACGCCTTTTTCTTGGAAACAAGTACAGAGGTAACGAACGCCATGTTGAAACGACAACGCAAACTGGGAGGTCAAATAGATCCTGGGATATTCCCTGTATTTTTATTTACGTTAGCTACTTTAATCAGCGGTCAATCGAACCAGGCGAGCTTGTCTGAAGAAAACAAGACAAACAACTGCTCAAGCAAAGTTTCATCAACATATTAGCCATTTGAACTAATACAAAGCCATCAGTTAACTGCTTGCCCATTGTTATCAAGAGCTAACCAATTATGTTAGCGTTAGCTAATTTAATCAGATTGGTGAAGGTATTGTTAATAATCAATTGGTAATGGCACGTGCGAAATTTCAGTAATTGGTCACTGCGAACATATTTTCCAGCTAGCTAACTTAGTTAGCAAGTTTAGCTTGTTGGCTAGCAAACAACTGGACACCTGGCAAAAGAAGAGACAAGCTATGCTAATATAAAGTTAGCTAGTTATTCGCCTAATTGGGACACTTGTCGGATTTAGACCTGCTCAAGCGAATTACGTCGAATTGACATCTTTAGATCAACTTTAATACTGTTATTTAGTTAACGGCGATTGATAAGTAACGTTAGCAATTCGAAAGCCACACAACCCGTTCAAACTTAGCTAGGCCAGCTAGTTAGCATAGCAAGTTAGCTATCATAGCTAGTTCACTACGCAGTAGAAATTTTTCGGTGTCGCCGCCATTCTGGCAGGCTAACGTTAACGTTAGCTAAGTAACATTAGCAAAATAACTACTTTTCAGCATTTTAGTCCGCAATTAATGTGAAATTTAACGTTAATGTTACACCATAAATTGAATTAATGGCGTTGAAAACAATTTAACCAAATCTGTTTAAAGATAACTTCGCTTAACGTTATTAAATTGAAAATGTCTTTATATTCACAGTTGTGCTCCATTTTCCACTGACTTGCCCAAAGCCCCATCAAAGTCCCCGAAATGTGTTAAACGCAAACGTTTGCAAAGCATCCCAGAAGTGTTTTAAGTCAAACACAAAGTTTCCCTTTCTGAAGTCCCCAATTGGAAAATTATTCTATGTTCCCCTTCTCTAACAGTTGACCCCACTTCAAGTCCCCATAAGCCCTCTTGTGTGTCCCTAGACCTTAGGGGAAACCCTTTTGACAATGGTTTTGAATGCAAAATGTGAAGAAACCCTCTCACAGTAAGTATTCCCCATCATTTTAATCATGGCCCTTTGCTTGTAGCTTTTAATAATTATGGCTCATCCTTTCAGTTTGTATTGTATCATAATGCACGATAAATAATATTGGCACAGTTGTACTTGGTAATAGATGATAATAATTGTTCTTGAGAGTTGACAAACTTTCACTGTTGATTCGTGTAGTGTGGTGTGTCCAGGGCATGTAGAGTAATTTTGTTAACCTTCAACTTGGCATAATGTTTATGGGTCTAAGTGGAACACTTTGACTTGATTGTCATATTTTTGAAGGGCTAATAGCTCACAGAAGTAGATTATATTGGTTGTGTTGATACAGGCCCTCTGTAGTTGTTGGCCTTGAAAGTAACCTGTGTTAGTGCATAAAAGATTCTCGTGTTTTGTCAAGGTTTGGGGAGCATGCCTTACAACACTTATCCCTCTTCACTTCCAATCACATGAGATACTTTGAAGTGTCCTATTTAATCTCTTAGCTGAGGTCAGAACTCTCAATGAAGTGTGGTTTGTATTGTTATGGAGTGTGGTGCATATGTAGGTTGGCACAGTGTAGGTCCATGGGGTGTGTGCGTGTGGCACCCCAACAGGCCAGAGAGGCCAGCAGTCAGCTGTGTCAGTGGAGTCTTTGTTCCTAGTGAGCCCCAGCCACTTCCCACCCACAACGGCTTCTTTCCATATAACCCCCCATGTTGTGATAGAAAGCTCTCCGCTTTATAATGAAAGGATTCCTTGTATCTAGTGAAGGACAGACCAGTATGTGCCCTTGCCTTGACAGGCTGTGATTAACGGGTTAGCTTGCAGTATTGGACTGCACTAATACTGAGTTTGCTAGGGGACTTGGCAAGCGAGGCAACATTCCTGAGTTTGTTTGGTTCCAGGGCAGGTACTACCAGGGCTAGCCTAAAACTATTTGAGACACTGACAAGGAGAGCGTGTTTCGGAAACCGAAAAGAAGACCAACAGGATTCAGCTAAAAATTGGATTCAGAAAAACTAAACTTGGTTAAAATAGCTAAACTGGAGTAGGCCAATTCCATTTAGGGATTGAGATTCCATAAGAAAATAACCAAATGCCGGTGGTTTTCAGGGATCGATAGAATGATTAAGCTCTGAGTCTATCGATTCCTGCTATCGATCTTAGAGAGCGTCACATCACATGTAAGCAATAGTGAAAGGAATCAATAAAGAATCAAATTGATAAGCAGAATTGATAACAGAACTAGAATTGATAAAATCCTAGCAGTCCTCGCCCTTTGTGGCTTTAGTAGCAAAGCGAGTGAGTAAAAATAATATTTTGAGATCCTGGGCCCATATTCACAAACATTCTAAGAAACAAACTAACTTACTCTAAAAAATTGAGTTTTGGCGCTCAGAGCAACTCAAGAGTAAGGAATGGATAAAATCATTTTAATGAAGAGGTGTGGTTGACTACGTTGCTAGGTATGATGTTTGCTTTCAGTCCCTGTCATTGGTTGATGGAGGTATATCTCAGCATGCCTGACAAAGTCATACAGAAAAGGTAGAAGGTAATACTGAGATTGATAACTACACAAGCTTGTCTATTGTCTCTGCCAACGGAAGGTTGTGATGGACCCAAGTCATCACTGCTGCGCTGGTAGATGTAGGCTAGACCCTTTTTTGTCATTTTGTAGGCAAAACTCTGCTCCTGTCTCCAAACCATGCACACATCTTTTGAGGAGGGAGTCTAGGAACACTAGAGACTAGATGAAGGTAACAGAACGTACAGACAGGTTGTCAGACATGGTTTCATTCAGGCTGTCCCTGGAGACTTCTGTGAAACCAAATTGTGCGTACATCCCAAAATGTAATTGTTTACCAACAGAAAAGATTGGGTCTATTGCCGGTTGCCAAATATCCTGAGGTTGTGATCAGCTCCTTATAATGTGTGATAGCATTTCGTCTTTGAGTGGTAGATGTAAGGCCCTCTCTAACAAGATTTATACAAAGCACAAACATTGGGCAATTATTGCATAATCTAGTCTGTAACACTTTAACCCTGTCATTCAACATTAGAGGAATAGTTCTCATGGCTCTGCCTGCTGCCTAAGAAAAACCCTAAGCTCCATAAAAGTCCTCTCTACTCTTAACAGCTCTCCACCTTAAGTGCTAAAATGCTCTGAATAACAATGATCTTTAGTGGGAATAAATCACCTTGATCTATAAGGGGAAAATCAGAGAAGACAACATCATGACTTAAGAAAAACATTCAGTGATGTGAAGGTTTGTGAATACGGGCCCTGGTTGTCTTTGCTGTACAGATTCTGTCTGTGACGGACAACTCTTGGATCAGATAGTTATATCTTTTCCGCTCATGAAGGAAGTCATTGAGTTGAGGATGTGGTGTGGTGTAGAAACTAGTGACATTTGTATCACAGCCGTTTCCCTATCCCCTCCAGCAGGCCTACCAAGTAGAGTTCTTGTGTACATTAACTACAGGCACATACAGTACCACTATGTGCTCTGCTCGGATTACAAAACCAGTCTGTTTGAATAATCAAATACAGTAAGTAAATAGTTGTTGTCCCTGCCCAATCTTCTCACCCTTGCCGTTTGCACGGCTTATTCTGATTGTGCAGGTGTTTAAGCCAATATGTTATTCTAAAACCATGTTGACTGTAAATCTTTTAGTTTACCGTTTTGTTAATTCTTAAGTCTGTAGTACATACATGGGTTCTTGAAAAATGAGTTCTACAGAGGCGCTGAACCTCAGCAACTCAAGGAATCAATGAAGGACAGGCAAGTCGGGCAGGCCGAAAAGATAGTTGTTGTTTTTTAGTCAGGGACAGGAAGACTTTTCACATCAAGTGTGAGTTCTTAATCCACATAGGCCTATTCCTGACCTCCTTTTTTTTTTCTTCCAGATTGCAATTGTAAGCCTATTTTAGTTATATGCCTGTGTTTAGAAGGCTAGGGCCTCGTCATTCACATACTTTAAGAATACTCTCATGCTTGCCCTTTTCTCCCTACCTAGTTTAGACCCCTCCACTGAGCTCTACTGCAAATTGTTTCACTTAAGCTGCACCTCTTTGCCAGTGAATGCCAGTGAAAAAACGCAGACAAAACAGTCACTAATCTAACCATGCCCACTGTGACAATTCTTAGTATTCTCATGACGTGTTTTACCATCGAGTATGGCGCAGTGCCACAGCTCATTGGCCACGGTTGTCATTTAATGATAATCACCTGTTATTTGATTACAATAACCTGTTGTTTGCGACTAAGATGTCTGTGATCAAAAACTATGAATAGACTTGCTTATATAATATTTAATCAAATGACTGGCCTATACAGTCATTTTATATTCTATGTGATGAGCTTGTTGTAATGCTGTCATGTTTGCTTAAACCACGCCTTCCCTGTCCCTAATGCCCCCCTCCCTTTCCCTCGTTCTGTACACACAGTAATGAAACTACCCAATCCCCACAGCCCCCTGTCTACCACATGCTGTTGGGCTAGGCTTACATGTGATCCACGTCAATTAGGATCCTATGATTTTGCTCACGTTGCTTCGTATGAACTCCTTACCTCAGCTTGACCACAGTAACAGCACATTATTTACTCCCTGTTGTGCTGTCTGTCCCCGAAGTTGGTTCCTTCGGTATTGGGCAGTGTTGTGGTTTGACATTTCTGTGAGAAAGAATACGGCAACTATTCTAGACTTATAAAGTACAGATGGAACTATTTTTGTATTTGGGGGGGGGGGCATGTATGGTAGTAGCTGTCTTGTCTCTGCCTCAGTGGTGGTTAGTCAGCTGTGTGAAACAGGGGCACTGTGTAAACACAGCTGACTAAATGAGCCTTAGAACCCTACAGCTTGACCCCTACTGCCAAACAAACAGTACACACACAGAGTTGGGCGATGTGCTACATATTCAGATCATCCTGTCGTCACCCTGTGAGATTGCCAATACCCGATGCAATCACCCACATTTCTCCTCTCTCAGAGCGCGTTCAAGAGAGAATGGAAACACACCCGTTAGGGATGTGTGCGATTAAACAACAACCTGTTTAAAAGTTGCTGCACCACCTGCTAGTTTAAATTAATTAATAGAAATGTAAAAAAAAATTGCTAATTGAAAGTTTGAATACTAGTCGGTTAAACTATTTTTATAAAACCACCTGTCAACTGCGTGAAAACAGTTTTGATTTGCGCATTCTCAAACGCTGCTCTTGAATGGAACCCTGTCTCTTCACAGCTGGCTCTCATTCACTGTCACTCATTATGGTACACACACACACACACACACACACACACACACACACACACACACACACACACACACACACACACACACACACACACACACCTCTCCCCTGTTAGCTATTGTTGGTGTTGTTGTTAGCAATGTGCTAACTAACTGCTACTGCTCCTCAACATCTGAGAAGCGCATTTGGAAAATATTTGGAGTTCGCTGTTAACTGTGTCTTACATGGCGAGATGCAGCAGAGGGACCCCGTCATCTGTAGATTTAGCAAAGAGCAAGAATCAGTCCACTAACGAGCATCCACGAACTATTGCAACTCTGCCAGCAGTGAGTTGGGGGCATCTGCCACTGAACAGCCACACACTGTTCGCATTGGAAAACAATGATATTACAGAAGGAAACTTCTCATGACTGTCTTCCAATTTCAGTGGCAGCAGCTCTGCTGTATTTTCTGATGCTTCGCTATTTACCCTAAGCATTTGAAATAGATTTTTATCATGGTCATTATACTACTGTCACAATACTACAAACATACATTTTGCTGAGCACATTAGGCCTGGCATCTTTTTAGACTACTGGTAGTCGAGTAATCGGTTTTACATGCATTTAAACATCAGTGAAACCAGCTGCAATGTGCATCCCTAGTGTGTAGTCAGGCTAAAAACGCATTATGTTAAAGGGAGGATAATTAGTGTGACACTACAGTCATTCTTGATGCAGAGACTTGAGTAGAAACTATTTTTTGATTTTCTGCCAATTACATTAGGCCTATAACAAAGTTGAACACAAAGCTTATTTAATGGCACAGGTTGGTGCTTAAGTCAGTTGGTTCGTTCTCGAACAACCCCAAAATCGTCATTGACACTGGACAATTGGCGATCGTTCTGAACGTCGTCAGTCCACGAAGTCATCGTCTATCGGCACAACCCTACACATATTTTCACTACCCTCTGTGAAATCATTGACTGAAACCATAACTTAAGGGCCACTCTGCCTATTTTCAACCGTAATCCCATTGTTCTGTTATGATGAGGACATGTGATAATCGGACATAAAACTTACCAACATGTTCTGTGTCTCAAGAGCTCGACTGCATCGGCCCCCCAAGAGACACCACCTGATGTCACCCGACGGAGAGCAGACCTCTAGTGAACTGCACAAACTATTTCCTCAACTGTTTTCAGCTGTAGTAGGCCCAACTTGAGGAAAGTTTAAGAAAAAGGAGAACCCAAAAATAGGAATAAGGTTTAAAAAAAGAGCAAAATACACCTTAAGAAGAAGAAAAAATGTCATCCCCACATCCGAGTGGGGTGTTAGATTTAAACAAATCGCCTATTGACCGATAATAATATATTCACACCTCTGTAGTGTTTCCCAGAAACCAAGGCTATCCCCATAGCTGTATCTGGTAATGGAATAGAGTGAACAGTGACCCCGAACTCCCGATGGCTCAGTATGGTATTGTAAATTAAATGATGTACCCCATCTCCTCCCACAGAAGAGAGGATGGAGAGTTGGAGGAGGGTGAGCTGGAGGATGACGGGGGGGAGATCGAGGAGGAGGAGATTGGTGCAGGTGCAGCCGCACCAGGAGGAGGTGGAGAGGGAAATGAAGATGGAGGAGGAGGTGGTGGTGGAACAGGAGGAGGAGGAGGAGAAGCAGGAGGAGAGGAAGGCGGTGAGAAGCCGCGCCGCAGCAGGGAACGCCACAACAGTACCGGGTCTGATGACGAGAAGTCCCACCGCCGTAAGAGGAAAAGGAAGAAAGAGAGAGAGAGGGAGAGAGAAAAGGAGAAGAGGAGGGCCAAGAAGAGACGAAAGTCTAAACACAAAGTAAGTGTGTATGCACGTGTCTCCCAACTTGGAACTAGGCCCACCCTACGCTCTCAGCAACCAAAAAGTTGAACCTTTTCTCTCCATCTCTCATTCACTTCTCTCTCTCTCTGTCTCTCTTCCGCCCTCTTTCTGTGTTCCAGCGTCACGCATCCTCCAGTGATGACCATACAGACTTCAGTGATGACTCGGACTACAGTCCCAGTGAGAAGAGGAAGTATAGAGAGTACAGTCCTCAGTACCCTCCCACTGTAAGTCACAACAGCATACCCGTATCTATACTTTAACACCATCGAGCTACTGGTTTAAAGTTGTTCATCCGTTAGTACTTGCAGAGAATGACTCTCTGTCCCCTCTCTCTTCCTTCAGGCCCATGGCGGCTACCCGAGCTCTAAAAAGGGCAACTACATGAAGATGGACAAGCAAGCGTATGGAGGCTACGACGACTACGAGGATGATAACTACGAGGGAGAGGAGGACGAGGAAATGGGGGACGAAGAGTACGATGA
>OMKL01065965.1:0-10195 GCA_900302295.1 Parasudis fraserbrunneri | reverse complement strand
CACATTATCTGGTTCAGCTGTTTGCAGGACAGTGAAATGATTAGTTCAGAGTCAAAGCTCAAACAAACACAAAGTCATCCTGCAATTCATTGTCAATGGTGCAGCTCCAGGTTTTGTCTCCTGAGGTGTCCAAGGTCACTATACAGCACAATGTAAATTCTGTTTTAGTGTAACATGTAACAACAACAACAACAACAACAACAACAAAAACAACGACAACAAGGTCATCATCTTCATTGTTGTCGTCGTAGTCATCATCATCATCATCATCATCATCATCATCATCATCATCATCATCATCAGTAGTTTCTAGCTTCAAACAAAAAATATATACCTTAGATTTTCCCCCCTCAGTTCTCTGACTCTCCCAGAATGAAAGAGTGCACCTTTAAAGCACAGAATAAATAATACCTTTAGGTACCCTAAACTTCAGTTCCCACAAAAGAAATGAGTGACGACAGCACAAAGGCCTTTACAGCGATGAAGTGTTTAATCTCATGTGTGTCTGTCAAGGTAGATTGGGTTTACGATATGAGATGATGCTATATTTTTAAAGATGCACTAAGATTTAAATCATTTGAAATGATGATCGTGCAGATACAACCACACACACACACAAGCACATCATTTGGCGGTTGAGTCTACATGGTCCACATTGCCGGACTGTGCCAAATGAGGACCGTGTAGACTCAACCACTATATGATAATGATGTGCTTATTTCATGAAATCGTGTGCGCGGTTGAGCCTACACGGTCCTCACTCCAAATGATCAAAATCTTACCTAAACTTAATTAAAAAAACACACAAAAAAATACCACTTGTGCTCTCGTACACTCACTGTAGCAGCCAGTTTTGTACAATACAACATCTGTATATCATTGACCCTATCACATTCTATGCATCATCACATATCGCGGTTCACCTGGAGTTCACGAGGTAGACTCACGGGGAAAGACATAATGAGTACCTGTGAGTGACTTCCAGCCGCTTGTTGTTTGTAATAAAGTGTGGTGATGCGGTTTCAGCCTCTCCCTGGCGGAGCACCGGCAATCTCAAGTTCCCCCGCTTATCGTCAGATGTGCCGCTATGCGATGCCACGATTCTATTTGTCTTGGACATTGTTCTAGCTTTGATCATGAATTGCGGTAATTACTCTGGGCCTTATACTTTCCCTTAGGAAACAATGCGTGGAACAGGAGAAGCCAGTGTGTACACCAGCACCAACATCGAGGGCAAGTGGGGTGTAGGCTGCCCGTAAGTGGATAAATAGCCCAATTAAATACAGCTTTTATGTTTTTCATCAACAATGCACTTTGCAGCTCAGCAGCTATTGGGCAGCTGCTTTCATAGTATCAGCTGAGTCCGGATGTGTTGAAGAATCGGGGGGTGCAATTGAACCAGATCTTTTTCAACCTCCCTCTCCCTCTGACTTCCCTTCTCCTTTCATCCTGACGTCTCTGAACACAAATAAACATACCAGGAGAACCTGAGAGGTGAATACAGGGGATTTCTTCATTATGGATTCCGGAAAACGGCAGCAATCAGGACTTACGGACTGTGACTCATTTGGTTCCTGAATGAGTGCCATGATTAACCCTGCAGTACGCACAGACCTCTGCCCACACTTTTAGAATAATGATGTCCCCACTAAACAGAAAACAAACATTTTGTAATTCCTAGCATTGACTCATACTTCTTTTTCATTTGCATGACACGCTTAGATTTCCAATTACAATTCCTGTCAGAGGAATATTTATTCCAGAAATTTACTGCCGTGTTCCAGTCATCTTTTTCTGGTAATTGAGCACCGAACGCCAGTGCTTCCTCAATGTGGTTATCCAAAAATATTGTGAGAGAAATTCCAACAATTCTCTATTTTTAACCATAAAAGTTTTATTGCTGTGAGAAGTATTATGGGATTTACTTTTCAAATGGCCCTCGGAGACATGGAATAAGACACCGATTCATTGATCATCCACAGTCTTGCAGGATAACCTTCTAGTCAGTGATCCAAACGTCAACAAATGGTTAGCCCCACTACCAAAATCATAAAACAAATGTTTTCACTGAGCTCTTGATACAAGGACTAACACAAGACAACAGGTAAACATGAGTTATCAATTGTATTCACTGTATTTTGTGGCTGAATGTTTGTTGTCGACGTTGGTAAGGTTTGTAAACACTGGAGTAAAACACAGCTATATTCCAATTAACATTAGGTTAAGAAAATTCCAAATAACATTATTTAAATAACATACATTCTCTTCAAGAATATCCCATATGTGAATATACCCTAAATTGATTTGGTAAAAAAAATTAAAATTAAAAAAATTAAATAAAGAAAAAGATATTCATGGATTGGGGCTATAACAACACCCAGGTTGAAATATAGCTGAACACATAACTCTGAGCTTAAAGAAGGAATCCACTATGGCATTGCTTTTGACTTTCATAAGGCTATGGTGCATATTTTCACTCCTACTGTCCAGAAATTCCCTCATCTCAGTTAATCACTGAGCCCTGGAGCCAGCAGTGGGTGAGCTGATATCTTGAAACCCAATCGCCATTGCCCCTCGGTAGACGCATAAGCCAATTTTGGAGGTTAAGTGTAAAGCAAATGTAATTTCTATCAGGAGGATTTAACAGGCGATGACTGACTGGGAAAAGGGAGACGTGCTTATAGCTCACAGACATCAGAATGTGATAATTGTGGGCTGGGATGGCTGGTCCAAGCACAAAGCTCAAAGATGATATCCAACATTGTTCTTGTTCAATCAGGGGCTCTCACCAAAAAGCCAAGACAAGACATACCCTGATCTAGTCTCAAAAATATGACTGGGAGTTGGCCAGTACTGTAATTGTTCTTTTGTAGACAATTGTAAATGGATATCTGGGGAATGCCTTATATAATTCAGTTAGAATTTATACCCCCTCTTGGTACACACCATTTTAAGACAAACATTTTCATTCCTTTCTACCCAAACCGGTTATTGAATAGCTTTCTCTGAGCTGTAGGACTCTCTAGTATCCCTTGATTCACCATGTATAATAGATGATTATGGTGTTGTAATTCCAAAATAAGACAAAAATACAGTGCGTTTGGGATTACAATGGTTTTTTGGCACAGGAAAACATTTCTAGAATAAAAAAATAAATAAAAATAAAAAAGAGAGATTTCATAGATGGATTTGATTGAACACAAGACTCAATGGGATTTCAAGAGCACCCCCATGCAACAGTTACGCTGTGCTGAATGATTTCTATGACATTTCTTTTTATAGGGAATCCTTCTCACACAGTGCTGGAAACATGCCCCCGTCAACAGTATCAAATGTACATCCCCAGGGAGGTCGTTACTTTATGATGTGGTGTGTTCAGATGCCAACGTGTAATGATTCACCATAAGATGGTTCCCTCACTGTCTTTTGTTAGTAAATTAATTCATGACATCGGCAGAGCCAGTGTTTTGCAGCTCTTCACATTTGATCCATTCTGCCTTGCCTATAAGCAAATACAATTTTTAATAGGGAAAGCCTCTTACTCACTTCAGTTATACTCCATTAGAAGAGAGAAATATTGTGTTTGAAATCAAGAAAAGCAGTGCAACCTGAAAAAGTGGATTGAAGGTAAACCCAATTATGGATGTTTGTGCTGACTCACTTGGTGTGGTTTAAAACATCCTCCAAGTTCTCTGAAATAGCAAACAAGCTGACTGAATCTGAATTTCTAGCAATGGAATGGAAATTACAGTTTGAGCTTGTTTGGTACACCGAAAACAACACCAAAACAGTAAAACAAGGTTTGTTCAGTAGCCCTCCATTAAATCTAAGTTGCTAAGCTAATCTCTATTGCTATTCTTTCATCTACATGATTTAATTGAACTGTACACAACTCAAGGATTCAGTCTCTAATGACGGCATCACTGGAGGACATATTCAAACTCATTAACTTTCAATAACTGTGATTAAGTAAATTAATGTGTGCAAAACTGTTTAGAGTTTTGGGATATGTGTGAGATTATGTGCAAAATGTATCAACATTGTTTTTTTGGTGACATGCCCCTTTAATCTAAATGTGTTGAATTTTATTAGCCTAGTAGGCTGTATTATTTTGTGTAATTTTCTCTCAGAAATCTATAAGTAACCATAGGTTCACACTGGGATATAGATATTTGTCTAAAAAAGTTCACAGTGAGGTGCTGCAGTGGACAGATGTTGCAGTTAATGTTCTTTCTGTCTCTATTGTCCATAAACAAATGTGATGTTGACTAATCACTATAATGTCAAGAATTCAACGTGGCCTCAGTGGCCTTGTGGTTTGAGTATCTGCCATGAGATTCAGAGTTTGTGCATTCAGTTCGAACTTGTGTCATAGCCTGGAACAGGGGCGTACCAGGAAATTGTGGACCCTGTGCATATGATGTGTCTCGGGGCCCCCCTCCCCAGCCATGAAAATCTTTTAGTCCAGACCCTCTGATGGCCCTACGCCAGCCCAGCCCAGTCAGTTCCACTATTCCCCCCACTTCTACGCCCCTGGCCTGGAACTCTACATCACAAACCTGCCTTAGGGATAAGGATCTCACAGCATAGTTCCCTGTCTGGTGAGCATACATATGCTGTAACTTGAGAAAGAAGTTGATCTATACAGTGTGTTGAGCAGACACATCAGAGAGAAAAGTATATCTAATTTCGTCAGTCCTGAATCTCTGACAGGTGTTTCAAAGCACCCGGTTTGATATCGCAAAGCACCCAATTTGTCACTGATCCGTAGCATCATATTTTGAAACTTTTTTTGTTCTCAAAGAAATGTTTTGGGACACACATCCTGTGTGGTCTGTAAACAAGAACAATACAAGACATTTCAAATCCCCTCAAGTTGGTGGCAGCTCAGTGTTGTCACTCACTGGGTTTCAGAACACTTTGTTTTAACGGTGTGGTCAAAATGAAGGAAACATCAGCTGTGGGACGCATTTTCTGGCAATTTAGACCACTTACTGTACATGTTCTTTACAAGTGTATGTAAACTTTTGACCACAACTGTATCTCCCAGAGACCAAGGGCAGTACTATAACTACAACATCAAAATACATAAGTTATCATCTGGGCCCTCCATCTCTGTGATGCAGACACTTTCTAAATGTCTCATGAATGCTCAACTGAGATCATGTTTGGTTACTGAGGAAGGTTTAGCATAAGGCAATGTAACTGCCTTGTTATTTTTAAACCATTAGTTGACCATTCATACCGTGTTGATAGGGAATTGTCATTCTAACAGGCATATCTCCCATCAAAAAATATATGGTGCTGGTCATTTAACTGTCTAATTGTCATTAGAATTTGGATTTATTTTATACAAAGAAATGCCCCCCACACCAGTGCCATCACAACACATGCTTGCTGGGTCAGGTGATGGCTTAAATTCTCGCTTGCTTGATTATATTTCCCTAAAGTTATACTGTGGGGGAGGTCTAGTATGCCAGAATAATGGTGATGGTTTAAAGGAAATAATTCCAAAGGTCAAAATGTAAAACTTATGATAGCCATAACTCACATACTGTAACTCAGATTGACACAAGACGTGCACATACCCAGCTAACCTTGATCTACAACATTTCCAATAGGGCCACCCATGTCTGCCATATTGGATTTTCCACCATTTTGAATGTTTGGAAAATGTTTTTTTTCCCCACTCCTCCTACACTACTCACCTGATTCTCGTGAAGCTTACTGCATGGCATCTAGGGACCAACGTCTTGAAATGCCTAATTCACAAAATTGCCAGGCCAACCCATATGTGGCCATAAGCCACACCCAATCAAATTTAGGAAAAAACCCCATCATAAACAGGAAGTGACGTGTTACTTGTGAATGCCTTTTCCGATTTACACCAATCTTCACATACGTGTTTGGTCCATGATAGGGAAGAGGTGTGCAAAGTTTTGTGTCATTCATCCACATGGTCCTGCAATTCACGAACATTATATGACAGACACAGAATATGCCACACTGATAGATATTGGTTTGCCAATATACGGGTTTGAGCCAATCAGCAGTACCTGCTGAATCACATGACTGAGTTGCACCCCACCTGCGCTGAGCCGCGCCGCTAAAAAAGTACAACGCGACCCCTAACTAAAAGTTGTTTAAAATGAAAACAGCTGGATGCCATTTTGTCAAATCAGGCTGTGAGTGTGACTCTCTCACCTTTTACATAGCTAGCTTAGGCATGGATTGATTGTTTAGATCACTAGCATGGCTAACAAATGCAAATATATTGTAGTCTGCCCCGTTGTTCTGATGAGGATTACGTTCCTTTTTGCCCCATGGCCCCATGGTTCACAAAGTATGGTTAGTTGGCAGTGTGAAACACAATGGAACCAATCACAAGCTGCAAAAAAGTAAAAATTTCACCTCCAATTTGGACCATTACATCTTAGTTGGGAATTCGCCCTTAGTGTTATTATCATACAATTTACTTTGTTGTATGGACATAGGCCACTAAGACCAACTTCCTAACATGGTACACATTTCCATAAGCTATATAGGGTTGTGTGGCTCTGTTGATCCTTTCTGACAGATTGCAGTGTTGAGAGCACCACACTGTCAAATACAAGTGCAAACAGCTTTTCTCTCATTGTTAATATACAGCAGACTGCCAAGACCCTGGGCATAATTCAGCCTTGGCTCCCTGTGCTATTAAGCTGTCAAATATAAAATCCAGTTTAATATGACTACTGTTTTCTATATACAAGCAAGACTTTGAAGCAATAACATATCCATTTGTGTTATTTTTGGAGTTACATTTTTAATGGTATTTCAGAATAGCTGTCGGGTGAAAACCTTGTATCCCCAGGAATGAAGAAAAACAATCACATTTTTCAGTTGACACCCATATCTTTTTTGACGTTCTACATTGGGTTTTGAATGGGTTCCATGCTTTCTAGGGTCGGAGGTACAAGGTTTTCGTCAGACAGTGACGACATGATATCATATATCATTGTCAGATTAGTTGTGATGCCTTGGTATAATTACAGTAAAAGAAATTTGACCATTGCCGAAAAACTATTGATAGCCTAATTCTCATAATAAGACCACATTTTCCATAAACCCCTTTGCTTGCTGTTGCCAAGGGGTTTTTGCTGTTTGTTCCCTTCCCCATGCAGTACCTGATTTGTTTTGAAGAAGCTACGAGAGGGTAAACAGCTCCTTCAAACCAATGGGGAGTTCGCGATGTCGCAGTCTCATCAGTTATCTTTCATTCTCATGGTCTCATCATGTTTCTGTGTTAATCCTGCCAAGGTATGAACATTGAATTTACAATGACATATTGATCAGTATTGACCAAGCCTGGATAACCAACCGGGCATACCAGGCAAATGCCCTGGGGCCCCGGACCACCAAAGGTCCAGAGAGCCCCAGGATTCATCTGTATACTAATTTCAATTAAAGAATGTGTGCCCATGTAAGCATGATTTTAATTGAAAGGGGCCATAGTATACTGTATTGCTTAAAGTACAGGAGCCCCAAAATTGTTAGATATCCTTTATCAAAAGGCCCTAGAAATTAATATTCCAGAGCTGTTTTTAAAAAAAAATCTTCTTCCTTCCCAGACCCCCATAGTTACAGTCTGGTCCATGAGGGACAGGGATAGCCCATAGCACTTTCTTGCCGACAGGCCCTGTAGTGGTATATTCCTGCCATGGTTGACTGTTGACCTCCATCATTGACCATTTAATAAATGTATTGATTTACTCATTAAGATATTAATGAGATATTAGCTTCTTGTGATAGTTATTGGACCAGGGTGTCTCTCAGCCTAACTGTTTTATTTGCTAGTTTGATGGTCTGGCTGAGTTCTGTGTTTTTCCCACTGCAAATTAAAGCCAAGCAGACAGACAGTCATACTAACTGGCCTCGCTTGGTTTACCTAGCCTATTTGCACGGAGAAGAAATCAAAACGATTTTTTACAAGGTCTTCACAAGGTCCAAACGTTCTGGGAGATGACACACCTGTATGCTGTCACACAAGTCCTGAGGTTGAGCTCCTCGTAACATCCTCAGCATCATCTCCTGTCTGACCCAAAGTAATTACTGTGTTGGTACCATAAAAAGGATGTTTATAATGTCAGCCCTGTGAGCTGCTGCCACTGGCAAGCTTTGGTGAGCTCAGGTAACACGGAGGTCTGTTTTACGAGCCTATAAGACCACACCAGATAACGCCATGGAATTATAGGCTGTAGCATTATCTCCACATTATCGGTGGGAAAAATCAGATATGGTGAGTTGGAAGCTGGTATCAAGTGATTTGCGTCATCACAGTAAATTGCCTTTTAAACCTAATTGTTCCTTTGTAAAACGGTATGTTCTGTCAGTTTGCATGCCTATTTGTGCTGGAGGATTTAATGTCATAGGTGTTGGGATTTAGTTTCACGCTGTCGAAAGCCATTATGCCATAAAGAATGAAAATTCTGGGAAATATTTTTAGCGGCGTTTTACATGCGAAGGAGGGGGGGGACATTTTGTTCCTCGCTTTCGCCTGGGGAACGGGTCCTCTCTTTGTGCTGTGGTTTTTCCCCATCGACCACAGACACTTTGTTCACTTTCTCAAGGCGGAATTCCAGCCGGTGGCCAAGGCCTCTGCATGGTGACTGAACAACAAAACATGCCCAGTGTGCATCACATCTGCCTCTGGGAGGCTCCGCGGGTCAAGATGGCTTTCAGACATTCTCTAAGACCCTTTTACCGTATAAGTGTTGCCAAAACCACCATATCTAATGTGGTTCTTTACCACAGCTATGCCCAAATAGAAATTTCACCAAATATCACATAGGAGTATGAATGAATGACTGCATTTCTTTAGCACTTTTCTAGCGCTAGGGCATAAACCACTTTACAATGGAATGACTGCATTCATTTTTCAGTATGGGTGGCCCCAGTGGAAATCGAACCCTTAATCTTGGCAGTGTTAGTGCTGTGCTCAGAGGGCCAAACACTCTACTCATCGAGCTACACGGCACTATAACCAGTAAAGTGCATACACAAGCAAGTAATGAGCATGCTCTGTCAAAGGTGGGGTAGGCAATTTTTGAGAAATGAGCAATTACCTGTCCGGCAGAAATAGAGCAAATTCTGCATCACTTTTTGAGCTTTGTTGTGTGCTATGTGCATGAAACAAAGGTTTCCCACTGTCTCCCTGACGAACTGGCAGCTCTGAGCTGGATCTTTAAAAAAATTATACAAAATATTCCCTGGCTTCTGATTGGTTGGCGGTTTTGCACAGTGTGGGTACTTTTCAATGAGGAACACGATGGTGGTCTTTCCGGGACGGTCACACTGATTGCGATGGATGCGTTACTCTCTGACAGAAATTAATTCATTTGGAATGAGAGAATACGTTACAGATGCATCGTTGCATTGCAGATGGTGGATTTATCGTACTTTTGGGTTGAAACAAAACGTGTGAGCTAAACCAGACGTTGTTGTTTTCCAGCTTCCTGCCATGTTGTCAAGATGAAAATAATTTTATCAGTGAATCAAATAAAATGTATATTGAGACACTATCATCAAAGCCCTACCAAGCAGCAATGTTTTAGGCTGGATATTGACCAACGACCAGATTTGATTTTATGAGTGTAGTGGTTTATGTTAGAGTTTTCATCACAGGGATAACACCTCAAATCTAAATTAAAATGTTCGTCAAGAAGAACAGCACATTTGATCAATAACCAAATCCTGACCTGATTCCGTTTGAGCTATGGAATCCTTGCGCTAGACTCTGCATGTGCTTTGCAACAATAAAAACACAATATGATGCAATCAATGTTGACCGCCGTGTTGGATTTCCAGTGATTTCCAGTTGTATGGTCCTGTCAAGCAACAGGCCTCCATGAGTTCTACCATATGTTATGTAAATAAACGCGTCCTATATGGGCCCACTTCATCACTCATCATCTAACTATGTCATGCATTTGCTTAAATGATCCCATCCTTTGCCATTACTGTGTCAGTGTGACATCACCCATATGCTTACACCTTCCTCACTTTGTAAAGGTGGATTTCAGACTAGTTCAGCTTTCACACCACTTTCACACTTTCTCACCACCTGGCATACATTACAGCATACTGTATTTACACACACACACACACACACACACACACACAATAACCACCCCACACACCCACACACCCACAATCT
>OMKL01065922.1:2693-14399 GCA_900302295.1 Parasudis fraserbrunneri | reverse complement strand
CGTGGGGGGGGTGGGGGGGTGTTTACTGGGAGCATTTTTTCTCCTGAATGCTCTCAGGAGATTTCTCTGTCTCCTGGTGAGCTAGATTAAGTGGCTCCATTGCCTGCATGGCATCCGTTCATGTGAACCAGACAGCACTGTGTATATGCTGTGGACGGTTAGTCCAGAGACAGTCTATATAACGAGGAGACAGCACTGTGTATACGCTGTGGACGGTTAGTCAGAGACAGTCTATATAACGAGGAGACAGCACTGTGTATACGCTGTGGACGGTTAGTCAGAGACAGTCTATATAACGAGGAGACAGCACTGTGTATACGCTGTGGACGGTTAGTCAGAGACAGTCTATATAACGAGGAGACAGCACTGTGTATCGCTGTGGACGGTTAGTCAGAGACAGTCTATATAACGAGGAGACAGCACTGTGTACGCTGTGGACGGTTAGTCAGAGACAGTCTATATAACGAGGAGACAGCACTGTGTACGCTGTGGACGGTTAGTCAGAGACAGTCTATATAACGAGGAGACAGCACTGTGTACGCTGTGGACGGTTAGTCAGAGACAGTCTATATAACGAGGAGACAGCACTGTGTATGCTGTGGACGGTTAGTCAGAGACAGTCTATATAACGAGGAGACAGCACTGTGTACGCTGTGGACGGTTAGTCAGAGACAGTCTATATAACGAGGAGACAGAGCACTCTGTATATGCTGTGGAAGTACATGTATAGTCAGAGACTATATAATGAGGAAATATAGTCCGGTCATGTGGGGTTTTAATACCATTTCCTAATGAATCTGGATTAGCACCTATAAGGTACAAGCTGGATTCAACTGGTCAAGTGCAACAGCCACTGTCCAGTAGTTTGTCAAAGAGAGTAGTAAACCTATGTTGAAATACTGTGACTAACTGTCCTCTCTCCCCCACCCCTCTCTCTTTTTCCTACACTGCCTCTCTCCATGTGTGCACCGAACAGGTAAGGACAAAATCTTCATCTAATACTTTCAACTTCACCACCACCACAACAACAACAACAACAACATACTTTCACAGAATTCAAAGGGCCCCAAACCTTCAGATGAACACTTTGCTTATCTCTTGTGATGTCACGAACAGCCACAAAAGCGTCATGTAAAAAGAGGTGTAAAACTTAATTTTACTGACTTATTTTTTGACAGCGGTAAACAGCCCTGAGCAGCCACTGCATTCTCCAGCAGTAAAAGGCTGTCATGGTGATACTATGATCCGGTTGCCTGTCGACAGTTCTCATTGGCCCGGGTTAAAAGATGGCACCAAGCTGAATATTGATTCCTAAAGATACATAAAAATAGATTTCAGAGGAGTTCCACAAGGTTGCTTGTTCACACAGAGAGAGAGAGAGAGAGAGAGTGCATAATAGATATATGCAAAGTACATCCCTATGCACAGCACAGCAGAGCTGAAACACATTCAGCAAAGCTTGCATACTCACATTCGTTTGAAGACATCAAGGCTATTGTTTTCCCCCTAGAGGAGCTCCGGCTTGTTTGAGGACATTTTTTTGTGTGTGTGTGTGAGAATTGTATTCTATTTTGAGGTGGTTGCCCAAGATGTGTAATGCATCAATTTATGAGCCTGGAGATAAAAGTAATCTTAGTGAATGAATATAGAAGCTGATATAAATTCAACTGAAGATGGAGGTGTCAAACTGTCAGCTTGAAGGCCCTTTTTACTAAAGTAAATCATTCACTCCCTTACATCAAACCACAGCAGTAGTGGTAGAATAACAAAGGGTCCTTTGGGGGGGTTTAAACTGTGACAGCGAAGACGATGATGAAGTCGCCCCTTGACACTGACACGGGGTCAGATCTCTTCTTTTTTTTCCTTTTCCTTGAGTGTATTGATTTGGATTTGCCCGGTGTAACCTGACCTGGGATCTGTGCTTAACGGTAAAGAGTTTACAGCCTGCACTACCTACTGTAGTCATTTACATGTCATCAATACTCTAGAAACTATGGAAATAATCCTCTATACAGTGAGAGCTAGTCCCGTGGCTGATGGCCCAGTTTCTTCACTGTACATGCTGCTGATGCTACGGTAAATATGGAAAAATAGCAGATCTATATTTTTACCAACTTCTTTGGGAAATCTATAAATAGCCTACCAGTGGGACGGTAATTATGGTAAATACAGTAAATTCTCATGGTGAATCTGTAAAATCTGTAGATCTCCCAGCTTATGTGTGGAAAACACTGATCGCAGTGTAGGCTCTCTCACACTCCTTTTCGATCAATGGGACTAAATATTCTTGACTTGTGTATTGAAATTTCCCTTACAAAAAAAGTATCATGATATCTCCAAGAAAATGTCCAGTGGTTTAAATATTTAAGCACAAAAGTGGCACCGTGATGATCCATGACTTTTACCATGGCAGTACCATGGTAAATTATTTATACAATTGCTGGGTACCATGGTAAAACTGAAATTACCATCAAACTACCACGACACTTGGCAACTCACAAGACTGTGGTGGTTATCAGTTATATCAGGGAAAACGTTAAAATAGCTTCTTTGGTGATTTGAGGCAGATGTGTGGAATGACACCGTAGCCTCTAACGCAAAAAACACCAAAAAATCGTAGATTTTGGTCGTTGATGGTTGCTGTTCTTCGATATGTGCAGCAAGTGGTGGTTCATTTGTGTGTCATCTGGGTGGGAACAAATTTTTCATATCGCATCCAAAGCACATAACAGCAACAGCTCTCTGGTTGGTCATCGCTACCAGATCACTGCTCAAAAGTCGAGCTGCAGTCAAGTATTTGGAGCGGAGGTTTGCGACGAGGACGCAGGTTGTTTTTTTTTATCACGCTGGCTATTCTCCACCACCCCCGCTCCGCGTCGCTGTTGTGCATTAGCGATTGGCTGGGAGGCGTTTCATCAACTCCAGACATTTTGGGAATCAGTCAAATAGAGTCAAAGTTATGAAATCGATTATAGATTAGAACCGACTCCAGTGAATGTGGAATTGATTCTATACACGTATTGATACACAAGTGAATTCACCAAAGTAAAGTATCTCACACACTGTAGAGCGTGAGACAGCGAAAAGAAAATTCTTCTTCCATGACACACACTTTGTTGGTGTGGCAATATTTTAGTTGAGATAAACAAGGACACAAAGTAAAATGTAAAAATTTGCAACTAAAGACCAGTTTACATCAATTTAGTATTTGGAATCGAGAAGCAAAATTAAAAGGGTGGACTCGGAATCAGTTTTCTGGAATCTAACAGCCCTAATGGAACCTTGTCTTTGTGTCAGTGGGAACAGGACCGCATCTGGTATGTTAAAATACCAGCAGCATGAGAGCTGCACCCGTGAGGGTCAGAGACGATCGGGTCTCTTGACGCAGAGCCTCACGTCACTGTGTGTGATGAGTGTTTTCCACGCGTATCAGCCGAGAGAGAAACAGATGCAGCACAGGAAATGTGCATGTAAGACCCCCCTCACTGGTAAAGAGTCAATGAGTCTATGGACCTTTTCAGAAGAATTCCGTTGCTAGGGGAACAGCTTGGGGCCCACGTGTATTTCCTGTCAGCTTATGTGTTAGCAAACACTGCAACAGGAAATAAATCTGGGCCCACTGAGAGTGTTTATGTTGTCATGTTCGGAATGTTGTCACATTTGCCAATTCTCCAAATGTGCCATAATGTAGTACGTATTGATATGAAAGGGAATAGCCATGATTGAAGTCCATTGTTTTTTTGGGGGGCGGGTTGCGGTTTTTCCATCAGATACCGGTGCTAATCAGAGTGATAATTATGGGAGGATTCTGGATCCCAGTAGGGGGTGAGCCAAACGCTTCCATCCCTATCTCCGCTCAATCACAGCACCATTCCTTTGAATCCCTTTACAACCCGTTTTTTTGTTTTTTTTCCCCCACCACGTACCCCAACTCCGTAGCTTGTTTATCTCATTTGAAGTGCGTCCTTTGATTTTCCCGGGAAAGGCTTCATGACACATCAGCAGCAGCTAGTGTGTGTTTGCGGAGATGGGTTTCTGTCAGGGGGGCGGAGAAGCACCAGAGAGCTTGTTTGTGCTCCTTCTGCAGAGGAGACAGCCTGGCTGCATGTTCCGCCTGCCTTGGCTCCCGTCTCAGAGTCTGAGCAGCAGCAGCAGCAGCAGCCTCCCTCCCCTGCATAAATTGGGATCGGTATACCATGAGCTCGTTGCTACAGAACGTGGCCGTACTGCCTCGCAGTCAGTGGGAGACTTATACGGGTCAGCCTCCCACAGCTGCACACGAAGAGGCCCAGACCTTCATATAATACCGAGGGCAGAAAGCCCTCTGTATTCATCCACACCGATTCACGTGTGCTGGTGTGTGTGTCTGTGTTTGTGCGCATGCATGTGGGGCCCAAGCCCAAAACAATGAAATGGAATTGAATGGCAGCATTGTGCCTTTTTCTTTGTGTTGAAAGACTGATAGCTTTGTGTTTCTTAAAAAAAAGAGAGCAAATTATTTAATTATTTATTCATCTTTGAATATTATGTCACTCAATTTTAAAATTGGCAGAAAACAGAGATGCTCACAAGTCATTTAATGCAAGTCCAAGTCAAGTCTCAAGTCTTTGAGCTAGAGTCCAAGTCAAGTCTCAAGTCTTTGGTCATGAGTCCATTGTTGCCTGAATCTACCACTTACGATATGAAGTATAAACATCGTAAATCAGTCCGGTGTCAGATCATCTGACATTGTTCACATGCCAACATTTGTTCTAAAGCACTAAATATGCTTTTAATACACTGTTAATGGAACGTGAAAGTATTTCTGACGGCATCCTGCAAAAGCATTTCTGATGGCGTGTGAAAGCGCGATGCAAGCTGCTTTCCAACATGGCCACCAGTGACATAGAGTGTGCAGTTACTGGATTTGAGTTACATTCGTAGAACAACCAAACCAAAAGTTATTTGCCTGATTCTCTCAATTCTTTCATTTCATGCTTAATAATCACAGGCACATGTCTCTGTGTACCGTAAATGGAGATCGGTTGGCAAGGTCCCCTGCGTAACCGTGCACACACAGCAATGTTACCTTGAAAATTAAAGGTCCCATATTATACTCCTTTTCAACAAGTTATTATAGGTCTCTGAGGTCCCAAAACGTGGCTTTGAAGTTTTTTGCTGAAAGTACCACACAGATTAGGCTATGCATTCTAGCATGTCTCTATACCTCTCTGTTTCAGTCCTGTTCTTGACAGGCCGTTTCTGTGTCTGTGACACACCCACGAGTCCAAATCGAGTCTGAGGTCGTTTGGGGACAAGTCTCAACTCGAGTCTCAAGTCAAATTGTATTCGCTGACTCGGACTGAATGCAGTCCAGTCCATATCCCTGAACATGTTTATTTCTCTGCCAAGAACTCAGACCTCATGCACACTTGCTCTTTGAAACGTTTTGAGAACAGTTGTTATTCCTCAAAGCCGTCAAAATATACATCCAAAAATGTTTTTACGTCGAACCGCTAAGGACCTGGTTTGGGTAATATTTTGAAACCTATTCCAAGGGTTTTAGAGTTATCCTCTCCATAACATCATGTAGGCGCACACATACAGCATAAAAACAATGCCAAACTTGTCCCTGAGAGAGTAAATTAGTCTGCCAGATTTAGTTTATTCAGCTGTACTATTAAATCATTCTGCTTCATTTGTGTGTGAAGTGTTCAGCTCAGTAAGCAGCAAGGAAAGATTAGAATTGATAGCAACACTCTTTATGCTTGCCCTCATTGACAACATTACTATGGCTGCCCTTTCAATGGAAGCACAGTGAACATTCCAATGATGAGCATTTTATGGTTTCTGGACCTTGTGAATGTGACCTGTCACTCCAAAGTTTTGAAACCCCCTACACTAACATGTTTCCAACATGAAACCCTTTAAATTTACAAGTGTGTACATGTCTAACTATATATTTGGACAGAACGTAATGTGAAATATTGCTTTGCTTGCCCACGAGTTTAACCGTTTGACTTGACCAATAAACAAGCAGAACTGGGGTGGATACATGCAAGAATGTATGATGTCACAATACCATACCATAGGTGACATTTACAAATAGTCTAATATTTCTCAATGTGCCCTATTCAATATTTATTGGGTTCATAGCATTTCTATTCATTGTGGAGTGCATGCCCACGTTTCTTTTTTTTGCAGCAGGCAAATTTCTTGCTGAAGTTGAAACATTTTGTACTCAAGTGAATGCCTCTGCCTTAATTTGCCACCTAGAATGAAACTGCGTCCCTCTCGCTCCGAACGACTCCTTTCATTGACTTCACATCCATTCTCCCGGCCTCTAAATGTCTCACACATTAAGACTCAAACCTGCAATGACATTAAGGTATACAATTTGGAACTGCTCTATAGACAATGAATGGGTGTGTTATCCCCAGAAGATTCCCCCCGGGTGCTCTAGCTCTCAACTCAACCATTTTCCCAATTCATTCTCCCTCTTGCAGCTCCAGATTTGACATATTGATGACATTACAGGCATAAATCTTACTTTTCATTATTTTTTGAATAATTTTGACCAAAAGAAATGCCTTATTACTGAAAATAGGGTAATAACTTTGAATTGCATGTATACATAGTATCACAAATAACCAAATATTAAGCTTGTCTGAACGTTTAGGAGTTAAGTAGGGATATAGTTATCAGAAAAGTAAATCGACTATCTAGGAAACCATACCTTTATGGCTGCATTCATCATAGTTTCCATGGACACAGTGGATAAACATGGCTGCACAGACATGAAATTATTAAATTTTTCTAAACTCATTTTCCGTTATAATAAGGGGACAATTAATATAATATTATTTATTAATTATGGTAAGGGAAAATAATATGAGTATAAGTATCACTGGTTACTTCCACTTTGGGCAGAGATGTTTGACAATGGAACATTGTCTAATTGTCTATTGTGCCTCATTGGCAGAAAGTATCAGTTTTCAAATTATGCAAATCTGCTGATTGAGGCATTCCAATTCAAATACTGCAGACCCAAGTGATTGGAAGGATTTTTTCTTTTGATTCAATCTTTAAGGGAGAATTGCCAATCAAAACGAAGAATGTCAAGCATGCCTTGTAAAGTAGTAAATGAAGATAATATGAACCTGCTTGTAAAGCCAACTTACTGATATTGTAAGTAACTTTTTGTCACTGCTGCTCCTACAGCTTTGAAACTACCAGCTGCAAAATTGCAGGGCATCTTCAGGGTATGCCTGTGGGGTGTGCGTGTGCTTTTTGTATGGATAGCTCACTTCTATCCTTTCTTTAATTTGTTTTTTCATACTTTTTTTCTCAGACTTATAAAGGAGCATGGCTATTATCAACTTTTAAGCTAGAGCCTTCCAACTTGCTATACAACTCAGGACATGCCCAACTAATGAAAGTTGATGCCCCCCCCCACACACACACACACATACACACATATTTCTTCTCCTTTTTCCATCAATCCATCCTACATACAACCCCTTATTCACCGATTTTAACTAGACAGTTAGGGGATGGCTTGTTTGGTCATATATCAATAAACTAACATCTTTCTGTCGATTACAACTTGGCGCTGTCAAAACAAACTTAACATTCTACTTGAAACTGTAACTGTAGAACTGTAAAGATAGCTGCTCAAAAATAAATAAAAACAACAATATCACCCCTTTTTAAACTAAACGGTATTCTCTCTTACGTTAAAATTCAATAAATTCGTTTCTGATCCTTTTCACCTGGGGGGAAAAAAAGAATCCTAAATCTTCATTGTGAAATAGACCTTCAGGGTGCCAGATGCACTTTCGATGTGTCTTTTGAAAGATTTATACGTATCATTTCTAGCCACGGCTGACTGACATGTCTATCTGGCTGCTCATTGGTGTGATGCAGCCATAACAGCCCCAGCGGCTCGGAGCCAAAACCAAGGCCCCACCGTGACCTCATAAAACAATACAAGTCTGGGGAAAAAATTGCTTCATTCTACCAGGCTTCTCAAACTGTATTAAAGGTTTCTGGATCTCACTCCCCCGGTCATTCTTCAACAGGGAGTTAAGGCGTTTGGCCGAACCACAAGGTTCCATTAGACTCGTGCTCCACTGGCAGCTCAGTGGATGGAGAGGCTGCCGCATCTCGAATGTGTCACTCACCAGGTGCACGCCGGCGCGGCCCCAGATGTCTTCATCAGTTTGTCAATTACGTAGAGATTCTGGTCTCTCTCTCTCTGTGAGTTGCGCAAAATGCATTGAGGGAGCCATTGATGGACGACTCAGCGGGCGCGTGTGCAGTGCGCACACACACACACACACACACACACACACCTGCGAAGCCTTTTCATCATATTAGCCGGCTCTCTATGTAAAGGCACCTAGCCACCCCATCGAAGATTCTGTCACTGCTGTCTGTCGCAGTTGCCATGTAGTGACCTCAATCTTGGTGTTTTTCATGTATTTCAATTACAAATGTACATGGTTCTCTGTGTACTGAGTAAACGACATGAATCTAGGACCCATAACACATTCAAAACATATTCTGTAACATCAAAAATACATGAGTGTCAACGCATCAAATTTCTGCAAGTCTCGCCTCCCTCAGTTGCTGTTGCTATGTTCGGCAAACAGTCAAAATTAAATCTGCCTCATTCTTGGCAACCAAACTGGTGTTGTGCCATCAGCAAGCATTAGGCCTATGCAGTAGCCTATGTAGTGGTTTCTTCATCCTTGTAATTATTTGCCTTTATGGTATTGATTATCCTCCTCGCTATGCCTGTGTGCTACAGTATCCTATAGTGAGAAAGTTGCTTTAGGATAGAGAAGCACACAGGCCTTCACCAAGCCCACTAGAGTATAAATTTGTACCCACAGCCAGGGTCTACAGTAGCCCTTAGCACCCAGAGGATGACCTTACCGTGGGTTGCCTCTGTGCAACAACATGAATAGTTTCAATGTACAACTGTAGGCTTTAAAAGAAAACAAAACAAAACAAGAAAGGCCCACGCTGTATAATACACTGCCCATGATTTACTTCTCTCTTTTTCGCTACCCCCCCCATCCGCCGTCAAATATTTGCTTTCTTGGATATACCTCATTAAAAGAGTTTTGACCCCAGCCTTTAGTCTCATTAAAGAAGGAAGTCAGACTCCTCTTCTATCATGGAACGTTATCTTGTTTCAGCCCAGACTCAGACCAGTGTGAGCTCATTTAAAATAATTCAATTCATTAAATTGCAGGGTTTCCCCCCCCCTCCCTCCTCAGCTTCATGACCACTGATGATGGTGTTCATTTTCTAGAATGAGGGACGCAAGCTTTGATTTCCTGCACGGACGAGAAGACTCCCCCATCGAAGACAGCTACAGACATTTGGATTCTCTCCATCGGAAATATCTGCTCGTTTGATTCTTACACCTCATGGTGACCAGCTCTTACTGTCGCAGCGTGTCACTTTTCAAAGACTTATTTTTCAGAGAGGAGAGAAGTCACATTCTTTAAAAAATGACGATGATGATGTAACTTGTAATTGAGCATTTTGAAATGCACACCCGAATGAACTCATTCCCTTTAGAGGCATAATAGCGTTTTACTATTTATTTTTTTATTATTATTATTATTATTTTTTTATTTTTTATTTTCAGTAACAACAATAAAATGGTGATACATTGTATTTCCATGTTGCCTACTATTAGTGTAGGCCACTGGCCCTCTTTACTGGAATACTGGAATTGATTCATCATACACAGTGAGTGTGCAGGGATTTGTCTCGATGACAGTAGTTCAGAAACGATTCATCAACCCACAGCTGTTTTTCACAGAATGACAGACATGGTAGTGTTGACTATAGATCTGAGGAGTTTATATGGTTCCACTTATTCAATTGGTCTGACATTTGATGGGAGCAGATTTGAGCATAATTTACATTTTTACATCTGAAAAAAACAAGAAAAAAGTCATGGGTACAAGACTGTGTACCTAATGTAATTGAAATTTTACGCTTGGTGACTACTATAGCAACCACACTGCCTCGCCATTTCAAGACTCGAACGAATGTTACGAAACCGAAATAGTCAAAAACGGACAGAATACTCTATTGGACTTATATACTCATGATTACTGGACTTGTTTGTTTTTAAACACCGTAGTTTTCATGTTCTGTACGTTTTATTGATGGCTTCAGTGAAAACAAAGATGACGATAACCAACAAAAATGACCAAGGATACAAACCTCAAAGTAGTTGTGCTCTTGTGATTGGTCGAAGGTTGGCGAGGCTTATGGGTACTCTAATAAAACATATTTTCTCAAAGATCAAGTTAAAACATTTACCTTTACTGGCTGTAACAGTATAAGAATGAAATAATCTATACCTCCGTCAGAAATCGGGAACCTACACATTACAGTGTGGCTGTAATACTTATACTGTAGTTTTGTTCTAAAATGGGTGGCTAATGGGGGAAAATCAAAGGTGGAATCTCACTCTATAGGACTTCTATAGGACCTCACATCCAGAGCACAGGGACAGCACAGCACAAAAACAGACAGCAGACTATAGGCTACATAACACTCCACATACATTCAGTAGCCTGTATTGTTACAGATTGTTCCCATTCAGATGGGAAAAGCTTCAAGACAGGTACGCCCTTGTAGTCTATCAATAGACAGGCAGCAGACACATTGTACATTTATATTATAAAGCTAAACAGGACATTGGTTTTGTGTTTTGTTGGCCTCTCAGCATCTTAGAAATATCAACACAACAAGTCCTATAGGCCTGAGCACCGATATAAAATAATACGTTGTGATCGCTAGCAGCCTCTAAGAGATACTGGCATTGCTACATTTCTGCTATTTTACAGTTGAGTATACTTGTCGTGACATTTTAGCCACACTGACAAGCTACAGCAGCAGAAATACAAAATCATGTTATCAAAACACCTTAGCACCTTAGCACCTTACCTTAGCATTATTTTGCTGAGGATTGGCAAGCAGAGAACAAGCAGTGTACCAGATGAGGGTGTTTTTTCCCAGCCAGCACTGCCCCTCCATGTATATTTCTGCACATCAGTTACATCATTAGGTTGTGGCTGTTGAGAGAAATACTTAGTGTCCAGTCATGCATGCTGTAGGCCAAGTTGTATGTTTGTCAGTACATCATGCATGGGCTATACTGGGTAGAAATTCTGGATTGTAATTCCCATGGTTATTAAAAATGTAGCTATAACAATGGATGGAAAAATAAGAAATCATCATCATCATCATCATCATCATCATCATCATCATCATCATCGTGGTTGTTGTCGCTCTCTTTGCAGGAACCCCTCTTTACTGCTGTTCCATAGTTGTATGTCTCCTGCTGTACACTCCCACATACAGTAGGGCCCACGTGACGTACGAGCTCGTCCCTCCATCTTGTCTTCCGCCTGCCTCTTGATCTCTTGCTGTCTCTTGGAATCCCACTCTGTTATCTTGATTGTCCATCTGTCGTCTGATAGTCGGTCCATGTGTCCTGCCCAGCGGTGCTCGCTCTTTCTGATGGCCATATGGCCATGTCGGTGACTTGTGTTTGTTCCCGGATCCAGCTACCGCGTTTTCCTGTCCTTGAGGGTCACTGGCTCTGGAGTTGTGTGTCACTCAGTGACCACGTTTCACAGCCATAGGTCATGACTTAAAGAGAATTCTGAAAAAAAAAAAAAAAAGAAGAAG